>OZ018322.1:97122214-97127214 GCA_963969495.1 Ceratothoa steindachneri
ATGGGTTGAAGGACTTAAATCTAAGCTCTTACATTAAATATCGGCATCAAAATGTAAAGAATATTGACAAGATTACATGAGTAATAGAAAAGCATATATCACCATCGAGGATCACGAAGGCCCTACCTTCTGTTTTAGAATCGATTAGAATGAATGTCACCTGAAAAGGTACCATAAGCAAAATAAAATTAAAAGACAATGTAAAGCAAAACGAACAGAGAAAAGGAAGAAAATATACTTGAATATGTAGAAACGAACGAAGAAAGAAGAAAAAGAAGATCAATTAGTCTCCTGCCAACTACACTCATACACAGCCGCATTCCCCCCCCCCCCTATCAGCACCTATATAAATACTCTCCCTTACCTATCTACATATCTCTCCCTTTACTTCTCATCTCACCACCAAGTTATTTGGCTTCAAAACCTTTAGACTAACTTCAACAGAATGAAGCCGGCGACAGGTTGAAAAAAATAAAATAAAATGAAACTGGGTATAGGATACCAAATGAGAGAATAAGACAAGAAAATTAACACTAAGGAGGGGGGGAGAGACCTCGGTGATTAATAACAAGGAATATTAAAAAATATTCTTCCAAACCAAAATAGAAGAGGGTTAACGGTACGTTCTTTATTAGCCTCGAGGGTCACGTATGCGTTCACGAGGAGTTAGTGAACAAGTAGGGCCTTATCAGTCTTTGTATCGCACCCTAGGGCCAAGGGGGTGATAAGTTATGTTCGAGTACCGAGAAGAGACAATATCACGTGTCGCTTAAGAGGACGCCGAATAGCATACGTCATGATGATTAGAATTGCCATGAATCGACAAAGCCAATGTGACGCAACCCGTTTCTGAGATATAACATAACCGAATGTGAAATCTTAAGTGCATAACACGCGGAGCGCCTGACGCTCCCAACGCAATGATGCTAAACAATGTATCATCATACCCGAATTCACTTGACGAGACAATGGTGTAAAATACAGTTTAAGAAGAGGCGAAAATCAAAATTAAGATCTGAGCGAGGAAGAGGAAGTCATTTGCCCAACCTGCACAAACGAGTACTCGACTAAAATGGGAAGACTACACAAGTGATCCGCTAAAGTTGACAATGCACGGAGCAATTGCAGCAATTCGTGGTGCTCAAGCGGAAATTCAACAGAACGCAGTAGTGTGACGTACCGCCTCTTATTGAGTGGTTGCTTCGTTAGTTCATGCAACTTCGCTATTCTTTTAAAGGTTATTTCCAAATTATCTGGTGATTATTTTTCTGTACATTCCTTTTCTTTCTTTGTAAATTGAGCAACCCTTTAAGGACACAGGTGATCGCAATTCTTAAGCGAGGATGGTTGGACCGAGTAATACACAAACAATTCCTATTCAAGACGACCATGTTAAGTCTTGTTCGCAAACGATAGCTGGGTCGAATGGAACTCGACACGCGTCAACAAAATTAGCCGAGGGAGGGAGGAAGCAGGAGCCAAGGACGCAGCAATTTTTTTTTTTAAATAATGCATGTAGGACTGAAATAATTAATATTTAGGAAGTGCTCCAGTCATTGCAAATATACCGGTAACTAATATAAGCAATTTTTTTAGGCAAGGACAAATCTTCACTAAAGACCCATGGACTAGGAGTGGGTCTTTAGTGAGGATTCCAAAGTGAAAACCGTACCTAAAAAAGAGAGTTACAAGGAGTTACAAGGAAAGAAGGTACCCTAGGAGACCTTACGGTCCATTCAAAGAGGGTACATTGGGACTAGCAATCGAGCGGGCACATGGCTGCTCAATTGTTTTGCGTCCCTAAACGGCCACTTTTCAAGACTTTGTCTAGTCTTGACTTGAACTGGTCAACAGATTCACTGTTGACAACTTCCACTGGAAGTGCGTTCCACTTACCGCAGATACTGTAGGTGAAAAAGTTTCCACACAGATTGCGGTTGTAACGCTTCAGTTCAAGTTTGAAGCCGTGATTGCGCGTTCTGTTCTCGTTCTCACTCAGTGTGAAAATATCCCGGTAGTCAACATTGTCGAACCCTCGAAGTATTTTGAAAACCTCGATGAGCTGACCACGCAGTCTACGGGTTTCCAACGAGAACAGATCTAATTCCCTTAGTCTATCCTCATAACTTTTATGTCGGATAGAGGGAATCAGTTTGGTTGCCCTGGCTTGTACGCGTTCCAACCTTGCGATGTCCTTTCGAAACGAAGGACTCCAAAATTGTACGGCATACTCCAGGTGCGGCCGAACTAGGGAGTTGTACAGACAAAGTACTATCTCCCTGTTACGGTATCCAAACTGGCGCTTTATGTAGCCTAACATCCTTTGGGCTTTCTTCTCTGCCTCGATGCACTGTTTCGAGAACTTGAGGTCGCTAGTGACAGTAACACCCAAGTCCTTCTCAGTGTCACTCGATTCGAGAGCAGTGCCCTTAAGGATATAATGAGATTGGGGATTTCTGTGGCCGATATGCATTACTTTGCACTTGTTCACGTTGAACGGCATTTGCCACGTGTCCGACCACTCCCCAATCTTCCCAAGATCTTCCTGCAGGCGGGCAGTATTTCCATCCTTTGCAACGTTCATACCAAGCTTGGTATCGTCGGCAAATTTGGAAATCTTGGCAACCATGTCACCGTCCATGTCGTTGACGTAGATGATGAATAGTAGTGGTCCCAGGACAGAACCTTGAGGCACTCCGCTAGTAACGGGCACCCACTCAGAAGCCTGTCCATTCACCACCACCCGTTGCCGTCTGCCACTTAGCCAGTTCTCGATCCAGCCGGCTACTTTTCCGTCTATGCCCAGCGCTCGCACTTTCCGGAGAAGGCGGCGGTGTGGTACCTTATCAAAGGCTTTCTGAAAGTCTAAGTAAACCACATCCACCGCCTTGTCCCGATCGTGCTCACTGAACACGAAGTGGAAGAATTCCACAAGGTTCGTCAGGCATGACCGTTGCCTTCGGAAGCCGTGCTGGGAACTCCTCAGTAGCAGGTTTGACTCTAAATACGACGTTATTTTCTCCACCATGATGCTTTCCATGAGTTTACCGACTATCGAAGTCAGACTGATAGGTCGGTAGTTTGACGGATGGCTGGAGGATCCTTTCTTGAAGATCGGAGTCACCTCCGCCTCACGCCAGTCTCTAGGAACGCATCCGGTCCGGATTGACATGTTAAAGATAGCGCACAGATGTCGTGATACTTCATCGCACACTTCCTTCAACACCTTGGGTAGAAACCCGTCCGGTCCAGGGGACTTATTCGTCTTTAGGTCAGCGATCTTTTTCTTTATTTCTCCTTCGGTGAAGTCCATTGCCTCCAGCTTTTCCCCCGAGTAGGAATCCGTGGGCTGGGGGATGGGACCACACTCTTTAGTAAACACTGAGGAGAAGTAGTCATTGAGAAGGTTAGCATTTTCTGCATCTGACTGAGTTAATGCACCCTCCTCGTCCACTAGGGGCCCAATCCTACGATGGATTAGTTTACG
The DNA here is from genome assembly GCA_963969495.1 of Ceratothoa steindachneri. NCBI lineage: Eukaryota > Metazoa > Arthropoda > Malacostraca > Isopoda > Cymothoidae > Ceratothoa > Ceratothoa steindachneri. The sequence continues at coordinate 97,125,702 of OZ018322.1, forward strand.
GCTATTTACATAGCCGAAGAACTCCTTGGGATTCTCCTTGCAGAGTCTCGCCACTCGGAGTTCCTCAGTACGCTTAGCCGCCCTTATGCTGGACTTCACTCTCCTGGCTAGCCTCCGGTACACGTCAAAGGCACCCGAGATCTTCGATCGCCGGTACGCATTTCTCTTCTCCCTAAGCAGTTGGCCGATTTCTCGATTAAACCACTTTGGTTGAACAGAAGACCGACGGAGGCATTTTAGAGGGATGCAACTTGATTGAAGACTCATGAATTTAATTTGGAAATTGTTCCACGAATCCTCAACCTCTTCGCATACCGCTAGCCTTACATCAGTCAGCCCAGCACGAAGGCGTGCAAAGTCTGCTCTTCTCAAGTCAAGTTTCCTTGATTGACTGGCAACAGACCTTACCTTCGGGATCTTGACGGTAAATCTAACTAGCTGGTGATCACTGCCACCGAGCTCTTCGCCTACAGAGACATCCTCAACGATATCATCCTCAGAGGTGAAGACCAAGTCGAGGATATTGTCTCCTCTCGTCGGTTCTCTGACCCATTGAGTGAGGAACTCGTTGTTGGCGAACTCCAGGAGTAGCGCGCTATCGCCACAGGCTGCTCTGGTTTCCCAGTCAACTTGTCTGTTGAAGTCGCCCATAACGATGCACACTCTGCCTTGAACAAGCTCACCCAGCAGCTGGTACAGTTCCCTGTCCTTCTCAACGGGTTGGGAAGGGGGTCTGTAAAGCAGCAGGGTCCTGTATCTGACAGGACCTATCTCTAGGTCAACGCCTAGGAGCTCATGATCGGATATAATGTTGGAGTTCGTAGATTTGATTGTATCCTTGACATACAACATTACACCGCCACCCTCTCTGTCTGGCCTATCTTTGTGGAAGAGTTGGTAGCCAGGAACCGTGAATTCGCCTTCAAAGTCTCGGTTTGACGTTTTTATCCACGATTCTGTTATGGCTACCATTTCGGGTTCTTCCGTCGCTACGAGGCCACGGAGCTCAGGAAACTTGTTCCTGATTGACCTCGCATTGAACAGAAGAACTTTCAGGGAGTCCCCGACTGTAGGACTCCCTATGCTCTTCCGTTTCCCGGCTTCTTTGTTGGCGAGGCACCCCTTTTTGCGACCTCTGAGAAGGTAGTTCCTGGAGTGACACGGGCGTACTGGCGTACGTCCACCCTCACTCTGGGCCGGATACTCCTTTCGGTCCTCTCTACGACATTCTGGATCATGTTTGACAGAAAGGCCTTTCCTTTAAAGGAAAGATGTACCCCATCCCTTTGGTAGAGATCATTTCTACCATAAAAGGTGCGGTACGGGTCCACAAAAAAGACCCCCTCTGCCGTACACAAATCTGCCAGGCGCCGGTTTAGAGACACATTCATCGAGTGAGCGGTCCGTGTTGGACCTCTCCTCGGGAGCATCCCGACTACCACACGCTTGCGGGTTTTCAGCCCACAGTCGTCCACGGCACCCATGACCGTGTGGAGGATTTTATCTGTAGGGC
>OZ018322.1:97132214-97137214 GCA_963969495.1 Ceratothoa steindachneri
GCGGGACACCCTCTTCCTGCTCCTTTGGGCCGGAGAGGGCTCCCCCCACCCGTACGCGTAATCGACGATCTCGCAAAAATTCAGATATAAACATTGGGAGGCGTCCCTTCGCCCCCATCGTGTGGAGAGTCTCCATGATACCGTATCGCCATGCAGTATCATAGGCCTTCTCCAGATCGAAAAAGACCGTAGCGTAGTGCTGTCTACGAAGGAAAGACTCGCAGACGGCATTTTCCAGTCGGAGCAGAGCATCCGACGTGGAGTGCAGGAAGCAGGAGCTGCACTGTGCAGAAGGCTGTTGGTCTCTGCTGTCCAGGAAAAAGGCTAAACTAACATTTACCAATTTCTCCATCAACTTGCACACGCAAGAGGTAAGAGAGATTGGGCGGAAACCGGTCGGAGTAGAGTGATCTCTCCCCGGTTTGCGAAAGGCGAGTACAGTAGCGATTCGCCAGGAGTCTGGGAGAAGACCCTCCACCCAGATCCTGTTGAACAAATCTAACAGAAAGGCCATGCCTCGATCACCCAGGTGTCGAAGCATGGCGTACGGGGCATCGTTCGGACCATGGGCGGTATCCGCGCACGAAGCGAGAGGAGCGCAACTCACTCACAGTAAACTTATCGATGAAGGGTTCTCCGCTTCTGGAGGTAAAGTCCAGCAGGCAGCCTTCCACGACATCACGACGTGCATTGAATGCTGGCGGAGCAGCATCACGGCTAGAGAATGCGGAAAAAGCGGTCACTAAGGATTCCGCCACGGACGCGGGATCCGAGATTACGGTCCCATTCTCCTGGAGAACGGGAGGGGGGTCCTGCGAGAACTTGCCCCGAATCCTTTTGACTCGCTTGCACACCTCTGCTAAAGGGGTCTTCCCGTTAAGTGAAGACATGTATGCTCGCCAGGAAAGAGCGACGTGCGTGCTTCGAAATATACCGGAACCTAGCCCTAGCCCGACGAAATTCAGCGACAGTGAAATCATTCGGGCGGCGCTTATAGCGCATGTAGGCATAACGCTTGCTGTTTGAGGGCCGTCTCACACTCGGCCGACTAGCATGGGAGTGGTCAGCGTGATAAACGGCCAGACGTCCTAAGAATAGTAGTCAGGCCCACGGCGATGAGGTTGCCGGAGAAGAACTCAATGGGATCATCTACCGACCTAAACTCCTCGACTGAGATAGAGAATTCAGTCATTTCATGAAATGCAGGCTACAGCGCCAACGCACCAAGCATCAGCGAGGTGGGCTCGCAGGCAAACAGTTGCCCGGAAAATTATATTTGAATGGAAAAGTGATCACTACCATGGAGGTCATCGACCACCCCCACAATCAGAATCAGGCTTTGCATCCGAAGAGCACAAAGATAGGTCAAGGCAAGAAAATGGAGCGGTTCTCGGACAGTGATGCGTAAACACATCCACGTTTAGGACACCAATCTCAAGCTCTCCGATCAGATCAGCCAGGATTTGTCCCCCTAGGATTTATTGAGTAATCTCCCCAGAGAGGATGCCTGCCGTTCAAATCTCCAAGAAAGAGAAAGGGCCTAAGCTACCGTGCCACGACACGGCGGAAGTCTCTCGCGTCGAAGTCACCTGAAGGTAGAATGTACGCAGAAAAGATAGTATACCTCCTCTCCAGGTGCAGCTGCACAGCCACTGCCTGAAAGGAGGTATCTAAAGAGAAAGGAAGAACGGAGACATCATGCCGGGTGTAAACCGCGCATCCCCCAGCCCGGCCATCCCGCGGTGATGGGGTCGCAAGACCCTTATACCCCTGGAAGGAGGGCAGGGGGCACGCGCCTAGCATGATCTTCTGTAAAAAAGATAGCTAACGGGGAACGGGACGAGACGAGCCCCGCAGCTCCTCCCAGTTGGCCCGGAGTCCACGGCAATTCCATTGAAGGAATATGCCCTCCAGGCCTAGCTCGGAGGAGACGCGGGGGCCCTCCTCAAACAGAAGACCCTCACGGGAATGGCCGTACGCTTCCCGGAGGCAGAACCCCGGGCGCTGTTGGCCGGACAAAACGCTGGAGGCGCTGCCGCATTCGAGGACTTATTGGAGGAGGTTGGGCTCGCCATGCGAGTCTTTTCCTCCCTCCGCCTCGAATCCTTAGGTGGGCGTTGCGACTTCGGAGGCGGGGGGGGCCCCTCTTTTCGAGGATCCACCGTTTCTGAGACACAGCCCACCACTAGAGGTGAGCGAAGGAGCTGAAGCTCCTTTATTTCTGTCCTCCTTTCGGGGGACAGCTTTAGGAACCCCGGAAGATGGCCTGGCGACCAGCTTCATGGGTGTTGCCTCCTGTGAGTCTAACGCCTCGGTGGAGGCGCGTGGCCGTTTCGACTTACGGGAAACGGTCACGCTGGGGAAAGAGGGGGGATCCCTGGTTTTAGCCAGGGCTGGGTATGAACCCTTTTTGCTGACAGCTTTACCAGGGGAGCGCCCGGGTTGAGTAGAGCCCGCAGAAGGGATCCGAATGGGCGCGGAAACAACCGTGCTCGTTAGCCTGGAAGGGCCAGGAGCAGAGGGTGCCTTTCTGAACTATTGAGACATATGACGTCCCAGGCAGAGCCGGGCGCGCTAGGACCAAGTCCTTAGCCTCGCGGAATGAGATTCGATCCTAGGCCTGAACGGTCAGGATTTCTTTCTCAAGGAGATATGCCCCACATTGCTTCGAAGAAGCGGGGTGCGGATCTCCGCAATTGACACACCGTGCCACACATGATTTAGACTTATCGTGTGCATATTGGAGCAATTTACACAGACTTGGGGTGAACCAGAATTTGCACGTCTACAAGATCGATTCGTATGGCCGAAGCGGTGACAGTAATAGCACCGCCGCGGCAGTGGCACGAATGCCTTCACACGGTAGCGGTACCAACCAGCACGCACCGACTTAGGGAGCTTGTCACAGTCGAACGTGACGAAGTGTAGGGGTGGGTCTCGAGGCCACTCCCTGTTTTCTCATCAAACGTTCGACCTTGACCGCCCCATGGTCGGCAAGCTCTAAGGTGATGTCCTCAATGGAGTAGTCAACGAGTTCCCTCGCATAAACTACTCCTTTCACAAAGTTCATGGTAGAGTGCGGCGTCACACTCACCGGGGTGCCATGAAGTGTCCAAAGAGCACTTATCTTGGCCACCTCAGCGGGATTCGCCGCATTCGCCACAAGGCTCCCGTCCAAGAAACGGGTTACCTTCGGCTCTCTATCAATTGCACTAGCTAATCCTCTCCTCTGATAGATCATGTTGTAATTGGCCAACATGGTGCCATCAGTGGAGCGAATAACGAGGAAGCGTTTGAAGCCAGCGGGCTCGTAAACGCCAGGTAACCTCTGAATCAGGGGCCCCGATGTCCCCGAGGCTCCGCCCTGTGCACTTTTGGTCTTAGTCAAGGTCTCCGCAACCGGGAGGGCAGAGTGGCCGGATGTGCCGATCTTGGCTTGGTCGCTTGCCAAAGTGGCAGCAGACCAATCCGTCCCTACAGTCCCCGCGAATGGAGAGAAGCCCCGAGTCTTCTTACTCTTTCTTTTTTCGAGAGGAGGACAGGGAATGAACCCGCTTCTCACCTCCGCCGATAGGAGCCCCTAGGCCAGATGGACCGGCCTCAGCCAGGTCCTTCTCCGAAATGGAGAAGGTCCTGGTGGTCGCAGGGGCACCAGTTCGAGGAGATCCCTCCCCTCCTTGTACTGCCTCCGAGCCTGGCTTCCCTCTCCCCCTTAAGGGAGTTTGCCCTACCGAGCCGCTTACACGAGGGGCGGTCGGCAATGGGCTGCCTGCTTGCTTTCTTGGCAGTCCCCTTAGAAAGAAAAGGAGGGACTGCCAGTTGAAATAGGGATGTGCCCGAAAGCACCTCCAGAGAAGGGGGTGAGGGGGAGTCCCCTTCACCCGTATGCGTGTGAGAGGAGTAAGCCTCCTCTCCGGTTAAAGAAATATGGAGGGTCCCCTGCGCAAGCACAGGGGATGGGGGAGGAGATCCTCCATTTTTTTCGGTGGAGCTGCCCGAGGGCGTCTTCGTTGATGAGCAAGGGAGAATTAGGGAAAGATTGTTTTTTTAACATCATTGGGCATGGTGATCCTAAATTTTCTGCGGGACGCAATAGCTCATCACCTCTCACAGCTGCCCGCACTGCAAGAGGTGCTTACAGGCCTGGCAGAACCAGGGGCCACCATTTGGGACCACCCCTCCCGCCTGGTGGCCTGGCAGTCCATCGGCATGGCGGTTCCACCTTAAACACGGCGTAAAAAGATAGATTGTGTAGAGAAGAGGAAAAGGGATGCGAGGAAGGTATGGGTTGGGATGAAGCAGGTTGTTAAAAAACTCCAATCCCAAACCGGAGCTCAGGGGTTAGGGAACGTTGTCCCCTTTCCCCCCAGCCCCGATCTGGGACGGTTGGCTTGAGAAGAAGTCAGCATCTACCCTGTGAAATTAGAGGCTGACCAGAGAAAGTTGTGGGAGAGGTTGTATGAAAAGCGAGGAAACAAGTGTTTTGAAGGAAGGAGAAGAGGCTAAGATGGGGTCGGACGGAGTGCTGAGTCCCCTCAGCACGGCGGCCAGGATGGCAAATCGCTGCCCCCTTTACGGGGGACGTTCGAGGAATAAAGCCACCATTTTTATTCAAATTTAAAGCGCAATAGCAACGAGGTTCATTACGCAAAACTTCAGTAAACAGAGGAGGAGATTGACCAAGCGGAAAAAAGGGCAGGTCCTCCTGTGGGGCATTGGGACAGAGGTAGTAACATAACTGCGGGCACTGGGGCCGCGAGAGGGCGCGCCCTTCATTTGTGTTTCAGTTGTAACAGGGTGTTACACCACCCTTTATGGGGACAAGCAATCAAAGGCTTTTTTACGCACACAACCTACCCACTCTTCCAACTCGGAACCTCCATCCATATCCACCACCCACCCCCTGGGGTGCCAATCAATCAGGCGCAAGTGCAAGAAAAATAGTCCTTCGGGTGGGGCTCCTCGGCGCAAGCGCGCTGCCAAGACAATTGTGTCGCTAA
>OZ018322.1:97142214-97144714 GCA_963969495.1 Ceratothoa steindachneri
GTAGTGGGGAAATTGATAGAAAAGCGAAAATGAATAAGTAGAATGAAAGACAGGTCCCTGGTGATAGGGCGATAGGGCATCTCTGGCTTTCTTTGCGTTTTGGTATATATTTTTTGTTATATATATAAATATAAAAAAACACTCAAGCCTTTGTAGCAGAGGGGATTTTTTATCCCTACTGCTTTTGGTGAAGACTTTTTGGTTTCTACCTGGGTTGTTTACACCCTGATTTTGAGTTGTTTTTGATACTTTTGGCGATTTAATCGCGCTTAACTCGCCAAAAGTATGCGGGGAAGTTTGGTCCAATTCTCGTCATAATTTGCCTTTCAATCAGTGTCGACGTGTAAGCTGAGGCAGCACTCCTCACATCGAGGTCGCTGGCAAAAATAACGGTTCTACCGTGACCACAAAGTTGCAGTAAGTTGTGAAGGGGCAAGTACCCTCTCTTTGGGGGCTGGTACCCTGTTTCGAGGACAAGGGGGCCCACTACCGTACGGACCTCAACAGCGAGGTATGACTCATCGAGTCCACTTATTGATCTGAAGTCAAAGACCTCTTTTCACAGCTATCGCGCATCCGTCGAAACGTTCTCCGCTCTAATTTTTGGTTAAGACTTCGCAGGGAAATATTTTTATCCTGTGTGTCATTCATCCCATGTTCACATACCACAATGTTCACATTGTCGTATTACGTTACCACATAGTATTTTGGGGGGGGTTCATCCAACCGTCTGAGTTAAAATGTAATATTTTTAATGTCTCCATTGTCTTATTCACTAAAGATTCCTGTGTGGGGTCGTGTTGTTTCTTGGATTGGTTCTCTTACGAGTTTAGGTCCTTGTGGAGTGTTTGGTGGCGGATAATTAAGTTTAGCGAGTATTTGAAGACCTCATGATTCGGATGATAAATCTACATTTGGCAAAACCGGGTTTACCAAATAGGCCAATATCTTTTAATCGCTCCGATGCGTTAACTGAATGAGCATCGGCATTTTTTTTTAACGCGCCCATCTGGCAAATGCATTAAAGGGCATAAATCGCCGTAATTAATTTGGAACCTAATGCTGCTAGGCTACTTCAAATTCCGACAAAAACGCATCTGCACTGATTCAGCGTGACACTGTCTTCCATAAAGGTGTAAGTTTTCGGAGCAGAGGCCTGGCGACAAATAGTCCAAAGTGGTACCAGGGGCACCACCGGCACAAGAGCTATACCTAGCTCTCGAAGGAGTTTTCTAGTCTTAAACCCAAAGGGCTTAGGGTATAATTGGCGTCTCTCTGCGGCATAGGCACCGTCGAGAATAGCGGCGGATGGAGTAAGAGCCGTGGTGAGTAGAGTAGCGCCAGGTTCGCGCGCACAAGCGCATAATGGCACTGTATAGGGCGCAGAGCGAGTGGAATCTAACATCGGTGTCAACACTGAAATGTCCTCCATCCACCCGTCACATTTTTGTCCCCGAAAACAGACAACCGAAAAACGAGACCGCTTTGAGGAAATCTTTCAACTTGTTTAGCGGATGGTTTTAGTATCGCTCAAGAGCCATTTAGTTTAAAGTAGCCGTCTTCCACTTTATAGTGTAATGACTGAGACGAGTGCATTAAAAGGAGGCATTGTTTCATTTATAACCGTGCGATCTTTAGAATATCTAAATAGGTACGGTATTTTCAGCCTTAGAAAAAACTACTCACCGATACATGTCGAACATTTTTAAAAGGATAAAAGGGAAATAAATCAACGCCGAAAAAGCGGCATTTTTATAATCTTGTCCCCGATTTCGACACTTTCCTCTTTGACTTTTCTGAATTACGTTGACCTAAGACAAAGTAATCCGGATAGTGTTCATTAAAGCGTTTCGAACTGATCTCCAAGGCTTGGGAATAAAGGGATCGTTTGGATTCCCAGGAGACGGAGTGGTAGTGTAGTAGAGGCAGCTTTCACAGTTCAATAAACTAAGTTTAGCTCTTCCCGACTGTTGAGGAAAATATGTAATCCAACGAGGAAACTTTCTATTTTAAGCGCAATAGCAACGAGAGCATCTGTTATATAGAAAGTTTGTAATGAGGGATCTGTAAAGAAATAGAAAATGTCGCCACATATCCCCCTGAAGGCATTGGGACCTGGATGACTGGATGGCACACACAAGCCACCAAATGGTACCTGCGGCAAAGTAAAAAAAAAAAAAATTAAAAAAATAAGGGGGGCCCTCATCTGGTGAAGGCCTTCAAGTGCATACGTTACAAAAATTAAATTAACATATTAAATAAAAAATACAACAAAAAAAAACAAAAACACTAAAATTACGAGAAAGGAAAAGGCATGCTTGATGTGTCGGAAGCCATCACCCAATACCTAAAAACTTAGATACAATGAAGGACATTCAAAAACTATTATATCACACAGAGGCTAAGAACCAATGCCGAGTACAGGGGAGGGACAAGCAGTAGCGACCCCGCTCGTCCCGGTACCCGGGCAGCTAACATGCGTAAAAATTCCCCAGATTTC
>OZ018322.1:97149714-97324714 GCA_963969495.1 Ceratothoa steindachneri
TTAAGGGTGGAATTCGTCAAATGCCTTTATTTTAGTATGTAATTTAAAGCGAAAACCAAAGACGCCGAATACAGAAGATATGTAGAAAGCGAAAATAAAGTGAAAATGCTGCGAAGATATAATAGCCACAGATCCCTTGAGTACATATTTATAATCATCCAGATGAAAGCTGCGGCACGCTGGCCTCGGTCACCGTCTTGCAGGATAGGAGAGTGATATTGCGTTGGGAGAATAGTCGGCGGGGTAGGTGGGGGGGCGCTCGAAATAAGCGACAAAACTACAATCACCCTCGCTTGTATCTCTTTTTCCAGAGATAAAACGAAATCGTAGTGGTGCTTTTAACATGTCTTTTCTCGCGAGGAATTAAGAACAATCACCAATGTTGCGCCGAGAAGAATAGCAACTTGAGGAAACATAATTCAATGAGGTCGTAATTTTACGTCTCTCTCGAGGACGTCATCATCGGAAATCCTGTGTTAATCTTGTGGGCTATAACGTGGAACTTTTACTTATCCACACCAGAGTTTGGAAAATAAGGTAGATTATTAACTAAATTTTCTCGTTTTGGACAAATGGGAGCCATTAACAACTTTTTTTTTAGGGAGGCTTTCTGGCACCAACTGCTACTTTCCCATCATCTATCTTTCTCTCACTGAACAATATTCAGCCTTCTCCATTTTCGCCGTTTACACACACACACACACCACATTTTACACGTGGGATCAACAGTAAGCAATAGAACAATGGGAAAATATTAGGACGGCATTTACAAACATTCCGAAAATTCGGCGAAGTGAAAATGCTTGAAAAAAAAAAAGAAGTCCGAATGCCGACATTTAGACGGTTGAATAAAAAAAAGGCAATTTTTCTTAACGTTAACCCCAAGTTTATTGCTCACAAAGGAAATGGTACCGAATTGTAGACAAAAATGCACAAAGGTGTCGTGATTTGGCTCGTTTAAAATCGATCAGTTGTGGTCATACAATGAGATACACTTAAGCGGTTCTAGAGATTTATGCCAAGACAGGAAATACTATTTTGGAAAACCTCATTATCACACTTTCTTAAGGCAGAGTTGACCAAACTAGAGGGATCTAGTGGCCCCGCAGGATTCATTTCGAGCTTTCTTCTCTTGTGTTTCAGTTGTAGTTATAAAATTAACTATGATGCTTTTATAAAGGACAAAGGAAATTTTAAAACCCCCAAAAGATTCTTGGGGAGAACAATTCGCGCTATGATAAACTACGAGACCGGTGCGTGTGTGATGATCATTTGTAGAGAAAAATTTGGCCTCATCCCAGTTATGTGACGAGAGAGAGAATTGGCGCCGACAAGAAAAAGGGGTGTTGTGTGTAGTAGAATAGATGTAGTGTTTGTGCTGCGATGCAGTTAAAAGTGAAGAGGTTGTTGAGTGGAAAATCCTGTTACATTACCACTGCATAAAGATGGAAAATTATTGATTGCTCGCGTAAGAATGCCAAGAGAGAGCATGAGTAGAGTGGGTTTAGGACACATAAGGATGTAAAACAGCAAATAGCGCTTTGGAACTGGTTGAAAAATCAGTGTATGGTGGTTTCATGGATTTTTAAAGATATACAAGGGTGGTGCAGTTGGATGGTGGCGAAAGTATTCTAAGTATAGCAAAAGCCAAAAAGAAAGGGGAAGCAACCGCCGGCAGAGGATATAGCGACCAACACCAAAGTGTAAAAAAAAAAAAGGAAAAATAAGTCAGGCAAGCCCCCTCGAAGAAGTCAGTCTACAAGTCTGTATGCACAAAATCGTCTCGGTACTGTACAAGAATGTGCCGAACAATCTAGAGGACAACGCAGTCGTCGCATTAAGGAGGAGGGGAGCGCCCAATCAAATGGCGGTACGTCCGGCCCGCGAGTGTGCCCCATTCGAAGACGATCAAAGAAGGGGAGGATAACTTCCAGTCATCTCACAGCCCCTAATTTTTTCCCCATGGATCTCCCAAATCATTCTCACGACGGGATGGTGATATATATATATATATATATATATATATATATATATATATATATATATATATATATATATATATATATATATATATATATATTGTAGAAGTATAAATACCGCGTACATAAGTGTACGCAGAAATACTCCGACACAAGCTGCGTGCCCCTCCCGTATCTCTAAATGCACCTCTCGGTTCAAATTCTCTGTCGCCCTTTCTCGCGCCATCGTAAACTCCGAAATAGCTCGAAAGTGCGAAAGATATACTATCTGGCCACAGATGAAAAAGGTCTTTCGCGCTGCAATACGGATTTTACGAGAATTTGGTGCTTTCTCTCGATTTCTGCTCGCGAGGGAAATAAAAGGAAAACTTCTCCCTGGATTCAGGTAGAAGATCTTGGACCTACGTTGTGTGTGAAGCTCGATCCACATAAACAGTTCGCCCGCTGCAAGGAAGTAACTTCTCGGGGAATTGGTTGTTGCCGTCACGGTACCTGTAGGTGCCAAACTTCTCGCATGCCCCCCCCCCTTCAGAGTCTGAGGTTAGACAGGACCTCCCTCTGCGGATTACCCTAGACATAGCTAGGTAATCGGCTTTGGCTAACCACTCCACGAGCCGAATAATGGGACAGGCACTTCGAGGAAGAAGTCCGATTTGAGTCACCGTTTGGCTTACCTTCGTGATCCGGCACAGGATCAGCATATCACCGGTCTAGGATTACCTTCTCATTCGGTACCCTCGGTCGGCCGGACTAAGTGCGGTCATCGTCACCAGAAGAAGACCTTCACCATCATTCTCAAACATACTTATAAACTCAAAGGTATCGTTAATTGAATTATCCCCTCCCCTAACTTCACCAGTTGGTTTGTGAACTAGACTTCCCATCCCGAGCCCATAACCTCGAGTATTAGAAGTGCTTAATTCAGTGTTTAACTCAATAATAATATTCCATTCGTTCTGTCGGGTGCCATTAAGACGCAAGCATCCTAGCGAGTAATTTTCAAGTAATCCCCACGATATTTTTGTAGACTTATTTATTCAGTGCAAGATTAATTTTATTTATATCTATATACGCTGTTGCCTATTTCAAATTCATGTACATTAAAGATTATTTTTGTATCTGTGTGTTTAACTATTTTGGACGATCCTTTGGCAATTAATAAGCAACCACTCGGCTTAAATCTCAATATTACACCGATCCATCCATGATTGGCTTTTACTGAGTGGGGGACACACTCAGGGGATCATCATCTTAGTTTTGATCAGAAGGTACGCACCGGAAGTGGCTAAGGTAGGTGTATTGGATACACTTCACCTCCGCTTCACCTCGGTGCGGTAATAATATATATATATATATATATATATATATATATATATATATATATATATATATATATATATATATATATATATATATATATATATATATATATATATATATATATATATACACCCGAATCCACAAGGCCTCAACGCGGGCGTGCATCTACGTCTCCATGGAGCGTCTCTAAGCTTGAGGGGCGAAGCGATCTCCTCCCGTGGCGTGGGGGTCAAGTAAGACTGTGCGCCAACTCACCGTCGCCACAAGAGGGGTTGTCTCTCCCTTCGATGAGGTTAGCCACTAACTTTTAATGTCATCATAAGCAACTACCCTTGGCAGCTAGGTTCTCAGACGCATGATGGCTGTAACGCACGGTGGTCGACAAAGACCCCCCCCCACCTCGCTTGCAAACCAATCAACGCTGCAGCAACGAAGGCAAATTCCTTAACGACCCAGAGCGATTTCCTGTCTGCCGAAATTTTAAGGCCGACGCCCTGGACCATTCCGTCTACGTGCAATCTGCATTTGCTTGAGGGTCTGATTTCCAAGATTCGACTGCAATTTGTTCAATGGGTGCGTCCTCTCACCAGACCATGAATTACCACCACTTTGATTATCGGATTTTCATCCTGTTATTCTCTCGGTCGTTTCATCTCATTCCTTCAAGGGTGTACACATTATTAGTGACAATCATGTGTTTGTGTGCATCTCCTTCCAACTCAGGAGGGTACTTGGGTCTTTTGTTGTTTTAATATAAGTTATTACTAGGTTACATTTTTGTTGTTTTAAGAGATTCCTGCCCTCGGAGGCAGCAGCCAGATAGGCGCTATTAAAAAAAAAAGAAAAGTGTACTTAATCGTCTCGACCTCTTTCTACCTGCCTATATTTTCTTCCCATCGTTCGCGTTCATTTAAGTTAGAATTTCTTCCACCGAAAGGCCACTTAAACGTTTGCATATTACTAATTTGTAACAGCTTGTAATTGCAAAGACCTTTGCATCTAATTTATAATGTTCAATATGCTATCAGCGTATTTAGATCAGGTAAATACCTTTAGGGACGGCGCATTGATAAGTACTAGTGAGGAAGGCAGGGAATAATGATGTAGATGAAAATGGCAAGTGATGAGGAGGAGGAAACGGAGGGGCTGATGTGTTGTTTTTTTTTTAATGTATCGGTGATGTGGTGGACTCGACAAACCGCGATGTTTTTACTATCTATGCTGCCGTACAAGGTGATAGCGCAGATGAGACAGTCTGGAACGAGTGGATAAAGGGTATTCCCGTTGTAGGCGGTTCTGGTAGTGTTCTAAATGGGTATGGTGGGAAAGTTAGAATAAAATGAAGAATTATGAAGAGAACATACGAGTGTAAGTGACAGGGTGCGCGAAAAGTTGGGAAACAGCATAAAAGGCGGGCTGATTTGTGCGAATGGCTGCTGTTTGGGGGAAAGAGTTGGCCGAGAACGATGAAATGCGCCTAGAAACCCCTTAAATGTGAGAGGGAGGTGAAGGAAGGTTGGGCGACGATTATTCTCAAAATAAATGAAACCCGACGGGGCATCACCCCCAGAAAGGAGGCTATGCGAATCTTCATAACTGGAGTATACTAATTGGGGCTCTGGGGGCAGCGGATGGATGCATAATAAACCTCGCTCCCATTTTGCAACAAAGGTAGGGATCCTAACGGGGATGGGGGGAGCAATGCGGTCCTTACCAACAATTCTACTCAAGTTGAGACAATGGTCTTGTAAAACGCCATTTATTAAGTAGGACCTTCTGAGCGGACAAGTCAACCGCAATACGACCGACCAACCTTTGTTCTACTGGGAAACTGGAGGAGAACAAAGCTCAAATGACGAGGGGAAGGGGGAGGCATTACCCGGAAGAGGAGTCAGTCATAGGGACCACAATGGAGGACCTCCCCCGAGCACCAATATAATATGGGGACAAAAACCAGAAGTGGCAAAGACTATTATCCTAACTAACCACACATCCAAGTAGGCTCAAAATAAAAATCAATTCGCACTTGAGGGATAAGCTTTGAGCACAAAAATTGTGGAGGTGGGGGTGGACATAGCGCGGGAGAGAAGCATCTCGTTAACACTATCTCAACACTGATGAAATGCACGAGTCGATGATATTTGTTATGTATCTGCTCTCTCAACTGATGCTTATCCTTGGCGCATTTTTTAAGTGGGGCACTCAAGAGTTGCAGAATTTAACATATTTCGGCTATTTGAGATTAAAAAAAAAGGTAAGAACGAGATCAAAAGATACGAAGAGACGTTCCCCCAGGGACCCAAGAGTGCACCCAATACATCAAAGCTAAACACAAGGGAAGGAGGTTCATTGCGTCCCCAAACAACAATCCGGTGTGCACGATTCCGTCTCGAGCACAAAGGACAAACGGTAGTGACGCCCCACCTCACGGTACCGCGAGAGATCACGCGCGAGAACTCCCGGACTGGGACATTCAACAATAATACACCGAACAGTCTACACGAACAAGCAGTCAACAAATCGGGGGATGGGGCGCTCCAGGATCTTGTAAAGATGAGGCATCCAAGTCTGTTTGTTTTGTTTTTTTGCCCTAATATAACCTAACCAACCAACTTAATTTAGAATAGGTTAGGTTAAGTTAGGGTTGGAAGGGGCGACTCATCGGGTCAGTGCAACGGAAGGCAACAAAGATTATTCCTTCCCTGACGCACCTTGAATATATAGATAGAATGAGGGTATTAAATATGTTCTCGTTCGAAAGGAGGTGTGTGAGAGGGGATATGATTGAGCTCTTTAAAAAATTTTCTGGGATAGATAAATTGGATGTTAGCAAGTTTTTTGAGTTAGATGATGGAAATCGGACTAGAGGTCACCACTTGAAAATTAAAAAGCAAGGGTGTAGGTTGGATTTAAGAAAATATTTGTTCACCAATAGAGTCGTAGACTTCTGGAACAAATTGCCGTGGAGGGTAGTAGGTAGTCCAAATTTAAATGCATTTAAAAGTAGGTTGGATGAGTTTATGGGGAGGGAAGGTTGTGATGGTTCCTAAGTTTTGTATATATTAATATTGTTTGTATATATCTATAGCTGCATGATTTAGTTCTTGACAAGCCTTGATTGGTGATACCCTTGTTTCTGGACGCAATCTTCTGGATGTAGTTTTCTTGGAAGTTTGGGTCCTTGTGGCTTTTGTCATCTGTTATATTATGTTGTGGGGGACTTTGATTTTGTTCTTTTCCTGGTGATGGTGCTTTTTGTGGGTGGGTTTTGACGGATGCGAATGACCTTTGATAGGCCTTTGTGGCTTTTGTCATCCGTGAAATTATGTAATGTTATGTTTACAAGATCCGCGCGCTCCATCCTGCGAACGTGCCTAATACGGAAGCGAGACAGAAAACGACCAAGGGAAGAGTCGCGGCGAAATAGCACACAAACTTAGATTCCGGTTGGCTATATCCTATCTTCTATGCCAAGCAGCCCTGATTCCTGCCAATAGTGAGAGTGGGGGAGAGCGAAACGCTAGTCCACTTGCCTAGTAGTTGCCAACTCTATGGCGCTTTTATTTCCCAGTCCCTACATGTCCAAGAACTCGGCAAAGACCCGTCTCGACAACCACCAAGCTCACAACAGCCGTGGCATCACGGAGTCTAATGCCTAGACTCGAGAGCTAAATGCGCTGAGTCACTATAAATCACAATTCGGTCTCCGAACCAGGTACGCTGTAATCTCACGTGTAGTCACCGTTACAGATCCCAGGAGGACAAAGGAGCTCGGCAACTAGGCCACGGAGCGGAGAAACACACACTCGAATAATTTTATACTTCCTATCCAGGTGTAGTCGTTTGCCACTGCCTGAAAGGACGTAATTAAAGCCAGAAAGATGACATGGGTGTAAATTGCGGATGCACCTGCCCCTTCTCCCTTACTGTGGTAGCGAAGTTTCAAAGCACTTATACAGCTGGAGGTGAAGAGGAGGACGTGGCAATCAAAACCGATGGTTTTGGAGGACAAAAACTTAAAATCAAAAGAGGAAAGTGACGTAAAAATAGACCCAAAGTACCAGGAAGAGAACAGACTCCACAGAACTTCTACCCTCTAGGGGCATAGCTGAGTAAGATACCTTCCCCGACTTTGGGAGATAGGAGTTTAATTTTAATTTAAAATAGATGAAGCGAAAAGTAATTATTGTACCTCCACCTACAAGTTTGAAAAAAAAGGTCCAGAAAGCCAAAAGGTATGCAATGGTACATAAGCAGAGAATACCAAAAGTTTAAACTAATTGAGGGGACAGCGGAAGTGTTAAGTTGATACTTGCGAGTACATTCAAGACACATTCACACGATTGCTTTAGGGAGCAATAGAATGGCAAACCTTAAGAGTTTTTGTAGCACGTCTTGTTCACAGTCAGCGAGAAAATAGATTGGCAACAGTTGATCGTATTTGACAAACTAAATTACCACTGTCCTCACGCGCAAACCAACCCCGACCCGGCAGTGACTAAGAACCCATACAAGGACGTTATTATCGAGATAAAAAAAGCACTCGCCTAACAAAGACGCTTTAAGGAAAACTAGATATAAGCGTAACACATACAAGACAACTAAACAATAATTTGACTCCCTCGATAAAAACAAGGCCAACGGGCGGGGAAAAAATTATTTCCAGGCACGTCGGTCAGGCCGACTTTTTATGAGGGCGAGGGGCTGTCTGGAGCAAGACTCATGCTGGTGAAAAGGCTCATCACGTACCGAAGACAAAACAGGGAGGGAGGGGAGGAATCTCGGTGCCCATCGACTAACGAGAATTGGGAGAAGCCCAAAGTTCAGAAACGCGCGACGGTAACTTTAACGAACAAAGGGAGCTTGGCACGACGAGCGGGTCGGGGAACTCTCAAGGGCAGGCCGTCGCTTCCCATGGAAGGGCTGGAGACAAACGGACAGAACGAGTTCAAAACAGGATGTACACGCGCAAGGAACATCCTGCGTCATACACCGCCTTCCCTACAAAATGGGGTCGGTGCTCATCCTTGCCGCTAAAAACTAATAACCCCTCTATTATGTACTAGGGACACCCATGCTTTTTCCCAACGCCGGAATCCTCTTTATAGCGATGGGCTGCTATGCGATATAGCATCTACTCTAGCCATGGTTCATCATTGGGTATAAAGCCCCTGGCACGCACGCCCCATGACAAGTCACCCATGCTCACACCTCATACACGTTATCATCCACAGCCCTCCAGACAGGGGCATTGTAGCCCAGGTTACAACCGGACAACCTATTACGGAGAGAGAGCTTCGCCGCCAGAAGGTTTTAGAAAACAAGTAGATCGTGTAACGTGGAAGTGAAAGTGCGTTGGAGGTATATCACCCAAATATCCAAAATGAGGAGACTACTTGGAGTAACTTAATTTCGTCCTTTGGTGGTGGTGGGGGATTTAAAAAAAAAAATTTTTTAGCCCATCTGGCGACTGCCCACTTGGACGGCCAATAGTGTGGGCAAAATGGAGAGATTGTGTACTAGTGTTGCTGCGGGCCGACCTTACTTTTGATTTCGTCTTTCATTATATTTCTGATGTTTTGTGCCAATAACTATGACTTCTTCAGTTGGAAAGACAAATTCAACTTTCAGTTTTAATCGCATGAAGTCAAAAGGGGTTGTTTACAAAGAATGGGGCTGATGATAATAAAACGGTTTAAAAACGCGGTTAGAAAGGTAAGAAATAGTATATAAAAAAAGAAGTAGACTGTTCAATTGACACGCGAGCAGCTATAAACAAAAGTCCTGGCAATTAGAAGAACATAATCAAGGAATACCACCAAGACACCACCATAAACACCCTCCTTTTAGAGAATGGAATAATAATGAGTGGGAAAATGCTCTCCCCCCCCTCCTTTCCTGACCTCTTCGATACGAGATGGCCCTTGTGTTGCCTTAATCAGCTGAGAGGGACCTCGGAGCGGCCGAGTAAATAAATCCTATTTCAGGATTCAACTTCGAAAAGTGAAAACGGCCCAATTTCTCCGTTTGCTCGTAGGGGTTAAATGTCATGAAGTAGCGGTCATGGGGGATAGTAGAGAGGGATCCCTTTCCATATTATGGGGGGGAGGGGGATATGTAGACGAACCTGGTCCCTCGTGATTTCGCTTTCCCCCCCATCTGAACAGTAATTAGGGGCATTTAAAAAGCCCCACGATCACCAATGAGTTGAACGGAGAGGAACCAAACATCCTCGCTTCTCACCCGTTGGACACACTTGAAGATAGCTAGTGCACAAACCTTATTTGGGAAGAGCAGAAAAGTGACAGGAGCGGCGTGGGGAATCTATTTCCGATGTACTTCACCTAGGTGAAGTAAACTAATAATACGCAGAGGCAACCCGGGCACAAACACACATCAGTTGATCACACCATCAGCTGGCGCGTTAAGCAAGGCCAGCAAGGTATACGGCGGCCAGAGTCAAAGACACTGATTTTCTTAGACAACAAAAATCCGCCCTTTGATTTCTAACACTTTTACTTTCCATCGGGACGAGGAAAGTAGTTCTACGAGACGGACGCTCGAAAAAGATTCACCTCCCGCACTCACTGAAGGACTCCAGGAATAACCCTCTAAAGAGAGCAAGAAGGGCTTAGGGAACACACCATAAACTGCCACACGGATTAAAACGGGGGCGGGGGAAAGGGCGAATCGAAACGTGACTCGGAAGTAGCGACACAAGAAGCTTAGGGTGCCATAGGAAACGCGGTAACAATCAGAGGAACTTTCACTAACACACCCACCCGAAATGCCTGCTGGCCCCAGACTGACTGAACGGTCGCATTTTGCGTGTGTGCAAGAACCGCCGCTGCCTTTCGCTTCTCTTACTCAACGACGGAGAACAACGGAAAACACATTCGCCCGTCCAGAACCGCTAAAGAATAGACGCTACCCTTCCCCGGCCGCCTCTCAAACTAAGGGAAGGTTTTGGGGAAAGAGGAAGAGACGCCTCCTAAACCATTACTTGAGAACCGGTGTATGTGTAAAAAGAATTGTAAACATTAGGCGTTGAATTTAATCCGAAATGTTCAGAAAATGAAAAAAATACCACTCATATCTGGCAGCGATCGACTCTCCACTCACCAATGGACAACGCCCCCTCACCCACCCCCATATAATTGAGTGTGGGATTTACTATAACCACCATCCACACCCCGGGATGCACTTAATTTAGAGAACACGATTAATTCCGTTGCCTTTGTCATCACAAACTTAAAAACGTTTGAATTTACCCACCTCCCAAGTAGGGCGCAGCCATAAACTTCGTTTTGCATTACGCAAAACTTGCCAAGATTTTCACCGCTTACAATACAAACTTCTCCCAAAGAATCGACAAAAATGCGCCCGTTGGTTTTCAGTAAGGAAAATAACCTAATCGAACTTGAGTTTGTAAGTAGGACTACAATGGGACCGCCACGATACACTGAAACAAGACAAAAATATGGTAGTAAATCCCGTGAAAAAAGTAACCCCCACCCCCACCCTCCTGCCCGACCATAAATAGTCAAAATTGGTAAAAACGAGTTACGAATTCCACGTTTGACCGTGGACCCACAATCTACAAGTTGGTGCCGGACTTTCACACGCGCAACCGTCGTATAATTGGGGCAAATGGGAGTCTTCCTGCCGACTTCACAAGAGGTTATTTTTTTGATGGGGAAAAGGGGTTGAATGGCCCCGTACTCCATTCATTCGATTCAATTGGCTTTCGAGCGACACACTTGATCGATGCAGTGGGGAACGTGAACCAAATTCCGCCAAGGTTGCAAACTCTTATTCACTAGGGAGGGGAACAATACGATCTAGTAACAGGCTTGTACTTTGCTAAAAAGGCAATGATTTTAGCTCAAAAATCTATAGCTCAATTTGAGTTTTCTTGGTGACAATACTCATTAGCTAGTCAAAGGGGGCAAGCAGATACAACCAAAACGCAGTTAAATTCATTGTTATTCGAATACGTACCGGTCGCATCACGATAATCCCTCGTAGCTCTACCTGAATCAGAGGGAGGAACTAATTCCCAACAGAGAAATAAAGACTACAAAATTCTTCCCTGGGAATGAAGAAAGCTCGATTGAGTTACATTTGACGCGTCAAACATTTTAATGAGAATTATGACTTACGTTCAACCCGAGCACGGGGTAATCTCGGTCCCCGATGGATTCAGATTGCGTAGGAAAGCACCAGTCCGCTATACAACTATTAAACTAGTGACACCGAACATAGGATTATAAAAAATAACCGGGACATCGTGTCATCAAGTTCCTGAATAAGGGATGGAAAGTAGTGTATTAGCTCTAGTAGACAAATAGAATAGTGAACGCATTCGAGACAGGGAAAGGCCATGTAATGGAAACACTCTGAGAACTCACCGAATCGAAGCCTGAAGTTGTCAGAACAAATCTTTTCATTGATAAGAATAAAAAAAATAATAGGTTCATCAAAATGACCATTCCAACAAGCTTACTCTTCAAAAATACCCAACACTTCACAAGAGGAGAGGCGGAGGGTACTGTATGTTTTGATTTAATAAATTATAATTATTTGGGATGGGGAGGGGGCGTTCTCTTCTTTCCTCGTCAATCAATGGAATCAGTAAAGATCTACGTTTTCGACTCGCAGCTTAATTTAGGCATACGTTTCAATGACGATAATTTATTTCCAGGCGCCCATCGATCTCTAGGCAAATAAGAGCTCCACCGCATTTCAGACGCGTGGTAGTTTCCCCCAGACGATTCGGGCAAGTTGACAATACATACCTCGTTTATCGATCATGGGAGATATTTTGGACGCCGGGCGAATGGACAAAAAAAAGGAGGGACGCGGGAAGGAGGGGGTTTTTGTTTTGCTTAAAACTAAGCGAAAACCAACGAAGACAAAAAAGTTGGGTAAGGATATATTCAACAAGGTTGCTTCTAAGAAGGCGTAATTTTAATTGCAGTAGGAAGGATACGACCATCAATGACATTTTTATTTATTCCAAGCAACGTTTCGCATTACCCAATCCATCATCATGCTAAAGGGATAAACACAATTTGTGAGGCGAACGAACAAATGTTAACATAAACTAGATAAAAATCAAAATAATTTAGTTGTGAACCTATAAAATTAAAAGTATTAATAATTGCAAGTACATATACAGATAAGAAGATGAACATATTCATACCTGCTGTCAGCGAGTCAGGGGATTGAAGAATGAATTTACCCCAAATCGGACACGATTATGGGTAGTTTGTTGTCGGTATAATATTAACAGGTCTGAAGCTGGTTGGTTGTGGCTATTACCGATAATGGGTGGCAGGTCAAGTCTGAATTTAACGTGGGCGAATGTGTATTTATGAAGAGAAATTCTAGAATTCTGAGCAGGGTGATGTTAGGATTGGAGCCCAGAATCTCAAAATTATTGATGTTTGCATCAACCTTACACTTTATAATGTGATCTCTGATTGGAGAGATTTTCCCGTTCAGCAACTAATGTCGAGGTGTGCGCAAACCCTCGAGCGAATAGTACTACAAATATATGTTCCCTAGGAACATATATATAAATATATATATATATATATATATATATATATATATATATATATATATATATATATATATATTAAAGAAATAGAAAATTAATTGGGAATTCAAAGAATAAATGAGGAATAGTTAAACGCGTGGTAAATATACAAATGTATATAATATCTTTCAAAGTAACGCGAGAGAATGATGAAAATGAATCCATTAACTATTCCTTATTTATCCTTTCAATTTCCAATTAATTTTCTATTTCTTTCCTAGTCCTCGTTCGAACGTGCGAAAGTGTTCCTTAAAAGCTATTATATTGAGAGGATTTTTTGGTTCTCTGCGTAGCATAGTGCTCTAACGGCATATTTATAACTATGATCAGAGCGGTGCTCGCTGCCTCAGTGTGCATGGTTCGAATCGCTTCCCTGCACGGATTTTCTCGAAAAAAAAGGTAATAAAAAAATATTACTGCAGGAAAAATTATTCAGTTCACTCTTTCAATGTGGTTTAAATGATTCATTTTCATCATTCTCTCGCGCTACTTTGATATATATATATATATATATATATATATATATATATATATATATATATATATATATATATATATATATATATATATATATATGCAGATACATCCACAAAGGAAAAGTGAAAAAAGAAAGCGTTCGGAATCGTTTTTCACTTTTCCTTTGTGGGTGTATCTGCATAACTGACCCACGTGCATTTTGTGAGCTTTTTCATATATATATATATATATATATATACATACATACATACACGGGGTACGTAATGTATTTGAGGACATATGTTATTTTTACTATAGCAGCATATTATTTGACTTTATTGACTTAGAGGCCAAAAGATGGTTAAGCCATGGATAGACAATGTACTAAACGAAAGACCTTATGTTTTTCAACATGACCCGGCACCATCACACTTGCAAGGCTCAAGCAACATTGGAATGGATGGCGGAAAATTTCCATGATCACATAACCGCTAACCTTTGACTACTATGTAGGTAGCGTAGTTGTGAAAGAGGTTAATGAGCACCCTCATAACACTAAAGAATCCCTAAAAGCCTCCATAGTCAGAGTAATGTTTAATATAAACCAGATATCGCATAGAAACCGGTATCAAAGCTGAAGGGAGACTTTACTGAATAAAATTACATAACGATATATTTCTTATTATCCTCAACTTTTCAGCAAAAAAGACATCTGTTTCTAAGTCATTTTTCTTACGCAACTTGTGTATGTATGTATGTGTATATATATATATATATATATATATATATATATATATATATATATATATATATATATATATATATATATAAATATTTATTATTCGGAGATTAACCAAAGGGCACTGGGGTCTAGAGTATGGTGCAGCTTGGTTGCCCGTGTCACACCTGATATCCCTTGAGTGGTTAGGCACAATGCAGTGGTCTCCATGCCCAGAGCAACGTCCCCACGCAACCATTGCTGAAATTTGAGGGAGCGGGTTACGAGATAAGGGACACGGATGGAAAGTATTTGTTGCATCAACTGAGGAATTAAAGACGAATCATCGAACAAAATATTACATTCTATTCGCCATTGCTCTTCCTACACTTGGTTACAGAAGCATTAAAACACGCGAATAAAAGTTTACGGACGACATCATGACTGTTTGTGTACGACTAGGGACCAGGAGGGTTACAAGGAAATTGGGGTGGCAAGGAATTACGTGGCTTCCTCCAATTATTCTGCGGATAAAAGACTAGCGACAATAGTTATCAGTCCTCCTCGTAAGGGAAAGGTTGTGGGGGGGGGAGGTTGTGGGGGGCGAAAGATCGAGTGTCACGTGTAGAATAGCTGGAGTTGAGAGCAGGAAGAGAAAGTGGATGCAGTGGTGTGCATCACTATGAACGACATGGTTGAATCGTCAACTGAAAGAGTAGCGACACACTTGTATTTTTTCAAACCCAGAAACGTTCTCATCCCCTCTCTCTCGTTATTGTTCTCCCCCCCACCTTATCTCTCTAATTCTTGTTCTCGTCCCCCTATTCTCTCTCGTTCTTGTTCTCATCCCTCCATTCTCTCTCTAGTTCTTGTTCCCATCCCCCCATTCTCTCTCCTTCTTTGTTCTGGTCCCCCTATTTTCTCGTCCTCGTTATCGCCCCCTCTCTCTATATCTTCACTTCTTTGGACTTTTTTCCCTGAAGACATTTCAATGGCTCTGGTACTTTGGTCACACTGTCGGTCTAAAACTACCTACCTGGGTTATATACCCCCATTTAGAATTGGCGCCGTTATTCAAATATTTTCATTCTTATAAATCAAATATAATTGAGATAAAGACCCGCGTCTCCCCGGAGAGACAATTGCAGCCAAGAGTAGTGTGTCGGAAGTAACTGTAGGCCAAGAAGCAAGGGGCCTCTTTTTGATCATGGACCTACGAGGGGTGGTCAATAAGTTTTGCGAATCGGTAGGGCAAAACAAAGGAAGGGGGATGGCTGTTTGTGGGGGTGTTAGGACAAGTTATGACAAGTCAGGGCCTGCTGCCGCACGCTCCTGCCTCGTCTATTTAAGAAGGAGTAGCTGATCGCAGATCGTCATTCACAATTTTTTCAACAATGGAGAAGGTTGAGCACCGCGCATTGATCAAATTTTTGACCAAGGGAGGCAAGAATGCAAAAGAGATCCATGAACGCATGGTTGCAGTGTACACCGACACCGCCCCTTCCTATGCAACCATTGCTCGCTGGAATAGGGAGTTCCGCCATGGTCGAGAGTCCCTTGAAGATGACTCCCGCCCAGGACGCTGTCAGACATTACCAACGAGGACAATGTGGCCCGTGAGGAGAGGATTATCCTCGAAAATCGACGGGTGAAGGTCGAAGAAATCGAGCGAGAACTTGGAATATCACATGGAAGTGTTATCAACATCATCCACGACAATTTGGCCATGACCAAGGTCTCTGCCCGTTGGGTCCCTAGAAACCTCACACACCATGATCAACTTCAACGTCGTCAAAGTCCACAAGGCCAGGGTTGCACAAGCTGCCCTGCGCGAGTGCGGATTCCAGGAACTCAACCATCGCCCCTACCCACTACATTTTAGGCTGCACTGCGTGGACGCAGGTTTGGAGACAATGAAGATGTCCAACTCGCCGTCCAGGAGTGGATTGAACAGCAGTCGGGAGATTTCTGGTTGTCGGAAATTCGAAGCCTCAGGGACAAGTGGCGCAAGTGCATTGAAGTCGAGGGTAGTTATATTGAAAAATAATAACACTTTTCCTCATATCCGTATATATACACACACACAAACATACACTACCGTGTTTTGTTTTTTGAATCTTTCGAGAGGTTTACATGTGTGATAGAAGTTTCGCCAAACAAAGAGTTTTACTTTTCCAGCACGCGTCATTAAAACGTATTTTCCACTGTGTGGAGGTGTGTTCGAGATGGAGGTGAAAAGAATCGATATTTCTGAGTGCTCTCCTGCGCGCGGGTCACAAGTCTGACATCGACATACGGCTCAAAGTCAGCCGGATGACAGTCCACAGTCACGGGGAGCCTC
Source organism: Ceratothoa steindachneri (assembly GCA_963969495.1). Classification (NCBI taxonomy): domain Eukaryota; kingdom Metazoa; phylum Arthropoda; class Malacostraca; order Isopoda; family Cymothoidae; genus Ceratothoa; species Ceratothoa steindachneri. The sequence goes on from OZ018322.1 coordinate 97,166,133, forward strand.
AAGTTGTAAACCGTTTGACTGAGGAAGGGCTTCAAAAGTGATCCGAAGCTCAAAATGAAAGCGGTCGCCAATAACATATCGGTGGCCACACTCTACATGGTCGTCAAGGATGAGGGCAGCAAGAGCTTGAGGTGCGTGGAAAGGCCTCTGCTCACCCACTCCATGCGGGAACAACATCGGGAGCGCTGTCGTCGCCTTTTCAACGAATTGAGTGATGGCTTTTTTTTTTAATTTTAGGAGCTCATTTGGCGACTGCATCCTTGGGCATAAGTCGACGTACTTACGACTGCCTAGTACTAGGCTACTTTAAAATAGTAAATGAAAAAAAAAACAAAATAAAAAAGGAAGAAGGCAAGAGGCAGGCTGCAAGCTCCAGCGTCGGAGGGGGGGGGGGCTCCTCCCGGCACAGGAACGTGCGACCTACAAAAATAACGACTAGCTAAATAAAGGGGAAAAGACCTCCCTCCCCCCCCAAAAAATCGCTAAGTCCACCAGTCAATGTGCACGAACTCGTCCCGAGTACAAGGGATAGGCGGTAGCACCCCGCCCATCTGGGTACCAGGACAGGTAACGTGCGCGAAGATCGCCCAGACTGCGAGATTCATAAAGAATGTGGTGGACAATCTGGGGGACAACGCAGTCGAGCGCTCCATCAAATGGCAGTGCGTCCCGTGAATATGTCCAATTCGGAGATGACACAAAAGCAATCTGAAGCCGTCACGGCATTGGGGGATAGGTCCATGGGAACAGTCGCGGCGAAATGGCACGCAACTTTAAGTTCCCTTCGACCGTCTCCCATCTTCTTTGCCTAGAAGCCCAGAGAGCAGCCGGTATTCCTGCCATATAATCGTATGAGAAAGGGCGAAAAGTGGTCTGGTCGCCCAGTCCTCGCAGATTCTTTAGCACCCTTATGGAGGCGCAAATTCTCCGCAAATCATACAAGTCCATGAACCCAGCAGAAGATAATCTCAACATCCGCTCGGACGCCAAAACCCCGGCGTCACGGATATCGCGAACCAGGGGATGCGAAGATTCCAATGCTCCGAGAGAACTCAGGGCGCTTAATGAGTAGCGTAATCTCCCGTACCGAGTGGTGTATTGCCACCGCTGACTTCAAACAGAGGGGATACGGCGTGGAAGCCGACCCTCTTTTGGGACTTGGAGCCATCCGTATATACTGGCACGGTTCCGGCGTAGCACGACGTGTGCTCCAAAAAGTTCAAATGTAATACTTCCGGCGCTGTAGAAGCTTTGGGAGCAGAGGCGTGGCGAAAAAAAAGCCAAAGCTGGTACCTTTCAAGGTGGTGTCCTGGGCAGAACCCTATCTGGGTGGAGGGTCTCCTCCCTGATTCAACAAGAATCAGGGAGGAGACCCTCCACCAAAATACTCTAGAACAAATCTAACAGAAAGGCCATGCCTCGCTCACCCAGGTGTCGAAGCATGGCGTACGGGACATCGTCCGGACCATGGGCGGTGTCCGCGCACGAAGCGAGAGTGGAGTGCAACTCACTCACAGTAAACTTGTCGTTGAAAGGTTCTCCGCCTATGGAGGTAAAGTCCAGTCGGCGGCCTTCCACGACATCACGACGTGCATTGAATGCTGGCGGAGCAGCATCCCGGCTAGAGAATGCGGAGAAAGCGGTCGCGAAGGATTCCGCCACGGAGGCGGGGTCCGAGATTGCGGTCCCATTCTCCTGGAGAACGGGATGGGCGTCCTGCGGGAATTGTCCCGAACCTCTTGACTAGCTTTCAGAACTCTGCTAGGGGGCTCTTAAGAATAAGTGAAGACACGTATGCTCGCTAAGAAAAGCGGCGGGCATGCTTAGAAACATACCGGAACCTATCCCTAGTTCGACGAAATTCAAGTACAGTGAAATTGTTCGGACGGCGCTTATAGCCAATGTAAGCATAACGCTTCTGTTTTTGAGCCGTCTCACACTCGGCCGACCACCATGTTAGTCGTCGGCTTGCAAAACGGCCATACGTTCTCGGAAGAGTAGTTAGGCCGACGGCAATGAGGTGGCCGGAGAAGAACTCAACGGCCTCATCTACCGACTTAAACTCAAGACTGAGCAAGAGAAATCAGTCATTTCCTGAAATGCGGACCACCGTGCCCGCGTAAAGCACCAGTGGCCCAGAAAATTATATTTGAATGGGAAAGTAATCACTCAGAATGGAAGTCATCAACTACCCACCACCCAAAATCAGGCTGTGCATGTGGAGAGCCCAATGAAAGATGGAGTCAGGAAAACGAAGCTTTTCTTGGGCAGTGAAGCGTAAACGCATCCACATTCAGGTCGTAAAGGAGCCGGCCGCTGGGATTAATAGAGTAGTCTCCTCAGCGGGGGTGTCACCCGTTCAGATCCCCGAGTAAGAGAATGGGAATCTGCAACCGTGCCACGACGAGGCGGAAGTTCCCCGCTTGAAGTCGGCTGACGGTGCAATGCACGCCAAAATAACAGTATACCTCCAACCAGGTGCGGCTGCACAGCTACTGGTTAATACGAGCTATCTAAAGCAAAAACAACAAACATCATGTCGGGTGTAAATTGCGCGTAAATTCCCGCCCGGCCCCCATCCGGTGGTGGTGGGGGGGCAAAACCCTTATACCCCGGGAGGGTGGTCTCCTGCAAAAGGAGACTAACGAGAAACAGCGGGAAACAAGCCCTGCAGCTGCCCCCAGTTGGCCTTGAGTCAGCGGCAATTCTATTGAAGGAATATGCAGGAGAAAACTTCGAAGAGAAGAACCTCATGGGAATCGCCGTACACTTCCAGCAGGAGGCAAAACTCCGGGCGCTGTTGGCCGAAGAGTTTTCGGGGGAGGTTGGGCTCTCCATGCGAGTCTTTTCCTCCCTCCGCCTCGAAACCTTAGACGCAAGTCCCTCTTTTCGAGGTTCCACCGTCTCCGAGCAACATAGCTTAACACTCGGTGTGGGGGTAAGAGCCGAAGCGCCTTTACAGCTGTCCTCCTTTTGGGGGACAGCTTTAGGAACCCCGGAAGATGGCCTCACGACAAACTTCGATAGTGTTGCCTCCTGAGAGTCTAACAACTCAGTGGATGCGCCCGGCCGTATAGCCTTACGGCAAGCGGTCACGCTGGTGGAATGGGGAGGAAGCCCTGATTTAAGCTGGGGCTGGGTGTGAACCCTTTGTGCAGCCAGCTTTACCACTCGCCAGGATAAAGTTCTTAGCCTCGCGACATGAGACGATCCTGGACCTGAACGGCCAGGAGTTCCTTCTCAAGGAGACATGCACCACATTACTTCGAAGAAGTGGGGTGCGCGTCTCTGCAATCCTCACACTTGGCCAAACACGATTAGGACTTATCGTGTGCGGCCTTGGGGCAACTTACACAGACTTTTCACGCCTACATACGCGATTCGTAATGCCGAAGTGGTGGCAGTAGTAGCACCTCCGCAGTAGTGGCACGAATGCCTTGCTGCGGTAGCGATACCAACCGGCAAGCCCTGAATTAGGGAGCTTGTCACAGTCCACCGTTACAATGAGTGTAGGGGTGGGTCTCGAGGCCCCTCCGTTTTATCATCACACGATCACACATTCGACTTTGAATGCTCCTTGGTCCGCCAGCTCCAATGTTATGTCAACTAGAGTGTAATCCACGAGTTCTATCAAAATGTTCATGGTAGAGTGCGGCGTCACACTCATCGGGGAGCCATCAAGTGTCCGAAGAGCACTAATCTTGGCCGCCTCGGATGGATCCGACGCATTCACCAGAAGGCTCCCGACCGAGACACAAGTCACCTTCGGCTCTCTAGTGCTCTGCTCTCATTGAACATGTTGCCCTTGGCCAACATGCTGCCATCAGCGAAGCGAATAACTAGAAAGCGTTTAAAGCCAGCAGGCTGGAAAACGCCAGGTAACCTCTAAATGAGGGGCCCCGACGTAATCGAGGCTGGGTCCGCTCTGCGCACATTTGTTCTTTGTCAGGTACTTTCCAGCCAGAGGAACACTGCGTCCGGACGGCCCGTTCTTGGAATGGTCGACTACCAAAACGGCAGCGGCTCCCTCTCCGCCAGAGACGAGTGCGGGGAATGAACTCGCTTCTTTCTTCCGCTGGTGGGAGCCACTAGGTCAGATGGGCTGGCTTCGGTAGGATCCTTCTCTGAAATAGAGGTCTTGGCTGTCACAGGAGCACCAGCCGGGGAAAGAAATCCCTCATCTCCTTGTGAGGTCTCGGGGAATCGAGCCGTCTCAGGAGATTGCATAAGGACGGACACGGGTTCTGTGCTTAGCACCGAGCGCGGGTTCGACCGCATGGAAGATCCTACCGTCTGTGGCTGGGTCCTCTCATGGACCATGTCCATCTCAGGAGGGGAGGAGGGGCTCCATGTGATCACCCCCCCCCCCCCACCCACCCAACCGATGTTCCTTTTTCACCTTCTAATGCCGGTGAATCGGCATCTGTCGAGGAAGAGAGAGGGGAAAATGTAGTGACCCCCTGCAAACTACTCACGCAGGCCGTCTGGGCCGTCTTCCTGCTTTTGGGGCAGTCCCGTTGCAAAGTAAAGGGGGACCTCTAGGTATAAGGAAGGAGTAAGGCTCCTCTCCGGTCGAAGAGTTTAGGAAGATTCCCTGGGAAAGCACGGGGGGGGGGAACTTCCATTTTTTTTCAGGGGAGCTGCCCGAAGATGGCTCCAGCGATGGTCGGGAGGGAGTTTTTTTTGTTTTTTATTAAACGCATCAGTGGATATGGTGACCCTATAATTATCACGGGACGCAAATGCTCATCACCCCACGTAGTAGCACGCTCTGCCAGGGGTGAACACAGCGCCAGCAAAACCAGCTGCCGCCATTTGAGACCACTCCTCCCGCCTAGTGACCTGGCAGCCAATCGGCATGGTGGCTCTACCTTAGGCATGGCGTAAAATTGATAGACAGTGGAAGGAGAAAGGGTATGTGAGGAGGGTGTGGGTGGGGATAAAGCAGATTGTTAAAAACCCATCACCGGAGCTCCTGGGTGAAGGAAAGTCACCCCCTCAGCCCCGATCCGGGATAGTTGGGTGATGGGAAGCTGGTCGGCGTATAACCTGTGAAATTAGAGGCGCACCAGAGAAAATTGTGGGAGAGGTTGTAGGGAAAGTGAGGAAGTAGTGTAAAAACAGAGGCTCTCAGAAAGAAGAAGAGGTTAAGCTCGGGGTGGACGGGGCGCTGAGTCCCAGCTACGAAGAAAGCGAATCACCGTGCCCTTACGTGGAACTTACCAAGATAGCGACACGTTGAATACCCCCACCACAGCAAACCTTCTCGTACCTCAACGCCATGAGAGAGATATTCGCATTTGAAATTGCCCAGAGGCGGAATGAAAAGGAATCCAAGCACGCGCAACGAGGGAGTTTTACGATGACGGAAGGGAAACGAGAAAAACCTTTAAAGGCGAGTATAGACGATAGCCCGGGGGTATAACATGCACTCACTTTGAGCAACCCTGTGTTTGACGTGTGAGAGAGCCTTTACCCTGGATAAAAGCACCACCAACAATAAAGCCAGGAGCCGAGCATCGGTTGGATTATCTCCGATCAATGTGGCGCTCGACGAGAGAGATAAGAGGATATGACAAGCCATTGGCACCCGCTTGACCCCTGAATTATCCCGTACACACTTAGAAATCGAAGTAGACCGACAAGTAAGACCATTCAAGAGTAGTAAATTACAGTCTGACGATGACGTGACTCCGAAATACACGTGACAGAACTGACAAAAAACAAAAAAACAACATATGTAATGCGCAGGTTCCTTTAGTAAAATAAATCTCAAATTAAACACTATTTTTGCAAAACTTAAACTAAAATCCAAATTCACTATTTCAATTGAATTTAAATTAAAATGATAATAAACCTTTTTCAAAAACCTACAGCGGGAATAAAACCCCCGCCTAAAATAAAGGCTTGAATGCCTAAAGATCATTAAGATCGAAAATAATAATTATAATTAAATTAACTAGGTTAATTTAATTAAATAAACTATAAATTTATAGTTTATTAAATAAAAAAAGCAAAAAAAAACCCGTCTCAAAAAAGGCTTGAATGCCAAAGATCATCATTAAGATGAAAAACTAATAATTAAATTAACCTTGTTAATTTAATTAAATAAACTATAAATTCATAGTTTATTAAATCAAAAACCAAATAAACTAACAAAAAACAGATCTACCCTTTCACCAGGGACCTTTTTATTCTGTCTCACACACATCATCTATTCTTTAAATTCACCCTTTAACCACTTTACTCTCTAACTCTACCTATATTTCATCACCTATTATGTCCAATGTCCAATGCCAGGAGCCGAGCATACCCAATCAAATGCGAAAAAGGGGCCAGCCGCCTTTAATGTGTGACCGGAGCGAATAGGCGCGGTGAGGGAAAAGGCAGACAGCCTTCGAGGGAAAGAGAGCAGTTGGCGGTCGACTTTGGCAGCCCCCAAAAATGAGGGAGCAGGAACGAAGATGCAGTTAGAGGGCGTAAAAATTACATTTTAAAAACAAGTGAACGCAAGCCAACGAGGTCATTTCCAAAACGCTATTTAAATGACACTTGTAAATAAAACAGTGAAGATCGGGGAATTGAAAATGCGTAGAAGATTCAGAGTCCGAGAAGCCAAATGAGGCATTATGGACCGGAGGGCACGCAATTCTTCGAAACCTGGCCGTGAGGAACGAATGAGGGGCCAGGGAAACTTGACAAAAACGCCAAAAATAAGGTTTGCAATGTTTGTTTTTTCCCCCCAAATAATCTAAATTTTGAATTTCCACACGCGTCTCATTTGCCTGTGATGACATCGAGACATTTGATGAATGGGAAAAGTGCCGATAACGGGCAATTTTGGTTCGTGGGTAAAGAAGAAATGGATGAGGTCGAAAAGACTAAGTGCGAATGTAGAATCACGAGTGACAGACCATCAAACTTTCAAAATGGCGAGTGGGGAGGAAATTTCAATGTCCTCACAAAAGCTCAAAATGTTCAGACTCAATGGTTAGAATGGATGAGAATTAGATCTCTCTCAAAGGTGGGAACAGTGAACAGGCCAAGATGAATGACGAAGAAAAGAAAAAAATATATATCACATTCAAACATCCTAAAGTCAGCCAACGGCGTTCAAACAATTACACAACCACTCGCGTCAGCTAAAAAAAATCCGCACATTTAAAACCCAGCCACAGCTAGTATAATAAAAATTCGTACACAAAAAAAGTCCAGTTATTGATTCAGTGTAGCAGACGCGATCAATACCAGGGAAAGCCCCGAGGATAATAACCCCTGTAGGAGGGTTATGAAGGTATACAGACCATTTGAATTACCTAAGAGCGCTTTGAAACGCTCTTCGACATTTGATATACCGATGCATCGAAGTACAATGATTTGCAGCTATTCAAGAGATCGGCACCTACTAAATTCTTCTTTATTTAGTTGTCTTATTAGTCCTACAATAGTGGAGAGACGAGGGCCTTGCCACTCCAACTTGACTTCGGGCGAGCATTTGAATAAATAGCAACGCGGGTGGCACGCGAAGAAAGCCTCGACAGCTCAGGAACTCCTTTCAGAGCGGCAAGTGAAAACGTGATATTTCTACCACGACCGTTTTCTTTCGATTTGAAAGCCAACGAAAGAAAACCAAGTTGAGTTGGGTTGACTCATGACAAACGATACTTTGTGGTTTTATGACGAAATGGACCGCAAATGCAAACAAACAAAGGTAAAAGAGAACAAAATTGGCTAGCGTACATAGACATACAATACTGGCTAAATGGGAATAGAACAAGGGGTTTACTGTTTAAGCGAGTCATCAAGTAGCCGTAGGTATAGAAAAAGGAAGAAGCAGGAGATACGAAGGGGCGAGTGTCAAAGAACGAGTGGACAAGGGGACTTCCAGTAGCGAAACGGTGGGCGAGCAGGTGCGTGCGTGGTTCTAGCCAAATTGCAAAGGGGAGAGGGAGTGTCCACCAAAGGACAAAATGATTTTCTGCATCAAGAATTTGGAATAGCGTGCGCTGAGTGACTCCCATGTGAAAGGCAGACATAAATCGAGAGGCCGAGATCCTCCGCCCCCCTTGCCAACCTGTCACACAAAACGAGTCAGGGAACAGGCGTTGGACTGAGACAGAAGGATCATTTACAAGAGCGCCCCGCCATGGCCTTCTCAAACGAAACAACGGAGCCAACTCATTCCCGGCGCACATAATGGGGGGAGTACGTCACGCCAGAGAAGGAAAAACAAAGCCATTCTTCAACGAATCTTCGGTCCCTAGAGCAGAATCGGAATAAACGAACTTGCGCGGGAGGGAGGGGGTCTTTGAATCACACCCTACCTCCTCGCCTCGCAACCTTGGTGGGATTACACCGAAATGGAAGGAATAGTGGAGGGGCCTGCGTGAGGATGTTGCGGTTAGCTATTCATGTAAGAAAAACACACAACAACCCCCTCCCCATCCCCCCAAAATGCGAAATCCAACTGAGGCATCTCCATATTGTTGGTTAAAAGGCTTAAACAAAATATTGGTTTTCAGCGGCCATCTGGCAACTACCTAGCTACCTACCTACAAGAGCACAAGTCGCCGTATTTAACTTTACAGGCTAATGTTATGTTAGATAAAAGAAAAAACGCACCAAGGAGGATGAGGAAGTACGATCCATATGACCCCCCCCCCTCCCCTGTTCCGAAATCGTATGGACGCAACGAACTCGCCAATCCATTCCCGGGGGTTGTTCGATCCACGGCGAAAATTGCGGCGTAGGCTGCATTCTACGCCTCCCAGGGCAAATGGTCGAAGGTCAACGGGGTCACACCGGAACGTGACTCTAGGTATTTATCAAACGAAGGGCAACGGCGGCGTCTCTTTGGAAAATAAGTTCCTATAAAGTGAAGATGAGTGGGCGGTGAATATCCATCCCGAGTAGACGACCAAGAGGTCGCGAAATTCTCAACCTACCTCCATTTAACGCATAGTAGGTCTCCACGCAGATCATAAAGCTAGATGTTATTATGATCCTAATTTTTATCACCCCCCCCCCCTCACCAAATGCAAAAACAACGCGAAATTTCTGCCAGAAAGTTGTGGGCGGTGCATAAAAGCCCGAGCCTATCAGCGGTGCCTATCGACGTCGAAAGATCGATCCCAAAGGGAATCGAGCGATGTTTATAAACCTGAACGAAACGTGTTCATGGGAGGAATAATGAGAGGGGGGGGGAGGGGCGCATGGGGAAAGGAACGAAGATGGACTAAGCGTGTGTGACCAGTGGTTATACTCGGTCAAACCAAAATGCAGATACCGGAAAACCACCTCAGATCCCGAGCAACAAATTCGTACAAATGGGCAAAATACCATTAAATGCCATTTCATGAAAAAATGAATGACGTAATCCAATCAAGGTATATTCACTTACCGAGAAGAGACGGTAGTGGAAAGACAGAATACAAAGTCTGTAAAAACGGAATAAACGAGGGACTTAGATTAATAAAACGTAAACTAAAGACCGAATGACTTAATTAAAAACATTCGATGGCACTATAAATTTCCTACTTTGTACACAAACACTTTAATTAGTTCTAATAAGTCCTTTATACAGACAGGATGGATGATTCAAACTACCGAAGTGCGCAATGCCCTCAGAAAAGCACTATGAAGTTAGAAGGGGAAGAAAAATCAGTATTCTCGATTCAAAAATCCCTGAGTCACTCCTGCAGGATTCGAGCAGGCAGAGACGGTCTTCTCGCAAAGAGTTAAAGGAGAGCAAGCTTAAGCGAACAGAAAGCCATTTAGGTAGAGGAGGGAGAGCAGAGAATTTTGAAACGGATCCTGCGCGCAAGGAAAGGCCGAATTTGGATCTCCACCGTGGGAAGGAAGCCATCGACTAGAAGATCGATAAAGTGAAAAGCTTTAATCCGCGCTACTTCACTCCAGAAGTGAGAGACTTATTTTGCACCCACAATGTGGATATTTTCCTATCACAGGACGACGCCGGAATTTAAGATATAGGCACCTAGTACAACTTCCTTCTATATAGGCAGTGGGTTTCATTCTATTAGAAAAAAAAAACATTTTAAGGGGAAAACCAAGAAATATGCAGGGAACAGAACAATGGTGCATTTCGACAGCCACGATCAAAAAGGTAGGATAGGTAGACAAAATAAAAGCCGAAGTGATTTACTTTGAATGTAAAAATGAAGGTTATGTATTATTGCCACTAAAACTGTTTGGACTTGGTTGATGGAACCTCAACCCCAGGTGAATGGAGAGGATAGATTCCCGATTGCGAATTTCCAACGACGACAGTTTCACTCGGAATAGGGGCAGGGTGGTAACAACAAAAACATACTACTAACACCAGAAAAAAAACAATTCGGAAATAGACGATTCACTTAAAATTAAGAAGCGAGAAGCAATTTTCTCTAGCAATACCGTTTAAGGCCCCCTTAAACGATATGACCCACGAATCAGGTTTCTTTCTAATTCTAATTAGAGCGTAGCCCACAGACATTCCGATATATATATATATATATATATATATATATATATATATATATATATATATATATATATATATATATATATATATATATATGAGGAATTAAACCACATTCTCCGAAGACGATATAATTCAGAACAGTTTCGGTGTATCTCACACCCTTTTTCAACTGACACTGGGCAGAAAATATAAGAGAAAAGCATAACACAAGATCCCCTCTTTTTCCCCCCAATCCCCTACTTGTGGCTAATCTGGGGGGGGGGGTTAGGCCTAAACATATTGAAGGGCTGGCATTTTACTATTTTGTTTATTTGCGATTTTATTACAGGATTAAAAGAAAATTGACCCTCAGATAGATTTAAATTAGGAACTGACGATATCAAGCTCGATTCTACGATTCTTCTCTTAACATAGTTAGCCGATTTAAATAACATTTTACTTCCATTGAAATCAATCGTATGATTCTTGTCTCTAACATGGCAAAATATTCCACTACTTTCGCTGCCCACTCTAATATCTCTTTTGTGTTCGTACAATCTCTTGTCTAGATTTCTCCCCGTTTTTCCTATATACACTTTATGGCAATTGTTGCATGGTACTGCATATACTCCTATGTTATGATGTTCGTTGGGTTTCCTGGCCATCATCAATTGGTTTAAGGAATTATTATATTTAAAGGCTAGATTAATACCCGCTTTTCCAAATATGTCCTTTAAACTATTTAATTTATTGTTAAATGACAATGTTATACATTTGTTGAAGTCGTTAGTGCGGGAAGGCTAATTACCATAGAATGTCAGTTGAAAAAGGGCGTGAGATACACCGAAACTGTTCTGAATTAAATTGTCTTCGGAGAATGTGGTTTAATTCCTCATCTTTTCTTGCGATATTGCATTAATTTTTATCATGAATACCACGAGAAGACAACCAACTCAGGAATCTTTTCCATCTCCATCCTGAGCATATTCCTTTGTTTAGAGAATATGAGAGAAACTTACTGCGGACTAAGAAGACCAAACTTCAATGGGACTTTTTAAATAACTGCTTACAAGAAAAAATCGTTCCGACAACCCTGCTTACAACATCTTTAAGAAAGTCCAGTGATGTTCCGTTTAACATTATACACAGCTGTATATTAAAAGAACGTGTAGAAAACGCCAAGCGAGAAGTGAACACTTTCCTATTCAAAGTGAGACGGTCAAGAAGAAATCTGTTTGATAAGTGGGGTGAACTTTTAGGGCATCATGCAGTTTCTGTGATTGAATTAAGTGTTTAGAATAAAATCTTTCATCATAGCAATTATTTGAAGTGGAAACTTAACCGAAATTTTATGAACAGTCTTTGGATTAAAGGTTCAAACCCCATTAAAAATATTCTGAATTTATCATCCCATGTACTGACTGATGATGAAAAATTTGCGTTAGGATACGGTTTAAGCTTTTCAATTAAGTCATGCTATGAGTTCTCACTAGACCATTTAGTATCCATAGCCAAATCCTCACATGAGCAAATAAGTGGTGAATTTCTTAGTGGCTGTATGCTTAGTGCCCTATATTCTGAAAAATCTGACCAAATTGGTTTTCCTAAGAGATTTCAGATTGCGTTAAATAAACTTAAATTTAATAACAACATTGTTATAACCAAATCCGATAAAACGAATCAGTTAGTCATTTTGGACAAACATAGTTATAATGATAAACTAAATGAACTTCTTAATGATGTGAACACATATGAAAAGCTACAAAGTGATCCGCTCAATAACAAAACAAGCAATTTCAACAACAAATTGAAGAGAATATTGAAAAGCGCAGATTTAATTAAACAATTCAGGAGTATGAACCCTTCACTTTCCTATATGTATGGGCTCCCAAAGACCCACAAAGAGGGATGTCCCTTACGCCCAATCATTTCCAATATTAATTCTCCCACTTATAAGCTCTCCAAATGGCTCGCCAAGCATTTATCTCCAGCAGTAGGAAGAATCTCATCTGCACACATTAAGAACACTCAAGATTTCGTTGACCGCCTCAACCACTTGCAATTACCGGATGGAAAACTTTTGAGCTTGGATGTAAACTCTTTGTTTACCAAAGTTCCGGTTGACCAAACCATGGGCCTTCTGCGGCAAATCATGCCTAGACTTAATTTGGATCTTCCCATTTCTACGAGTAAATTTATCGATTTAGTTGAATTATGTCTCTCTGACAATGTGTTTCGAGTAAATAATGAGTTTTATAGACAAATATTTGGCCTTAGCATGGGAAATAGTTTATCTCCGATATTGGCATGTCTCTTCATGGAATATTTTGAGACTGAACTCCTTCCCACAATTTCTCCCCCTAACTTTATATGGTTAAGGTACATTGACGATGTATTTTCTGTATGGCCTAATGGCCATGATTTTGATACCTTTTTTAATAATTTGAATAATTTGCATGTCTCCATCAAATTTAAATATGAATGGGAATATGATAATAGATTACCCTTTTTAGATGTCCTCATTAATAAAGATCACCATGAATTAAAACTTGACGTGTATAGGAAACCAACCCACTCGAATGCCTATATACATTATTTTTCGTTTCACGATAATACTGTTAAAAAATCGGTAAATTTCTAACCTTTTCCTTAGAGCATACAAAATATGTCATCCTTCCTATTTAGATGAAGAAATTGTCATTATCAGGACCATTTTTTCTAATTTGTATTACCCCGATTGGTTCATATCGTCTGCCCATTTTGCAGCTAGGAAAACATTCTATGGTAATAAGCCTTCCCGCACTAACGACTTCAAAAAATGTATAACATTGTCATTTAACAATAAATTAAATAGTTTAAAGGACATATTTGGAAAAGCGGGTATTAATCTAGCCTTTAAATATAATAATTCCTTAAACCAATTGATGATGGCCAGGAAACCCAAAGAACATCATAACATAGGAGTATATGCAGTACCATGCAACGATTGCCATAAAGTTTATATAGGGGAAACGGGGAGAAATCTAGACAAGAGATTGTACGAACACAAAAGAGATATTAGAGTGGGCAGCGAAAGTAGTGGAATATTTTGCCATGTTAGAGACAAGAATCATACGATCGATTTCAATGGAAGTAAAATGTTATTTAAATCGGCTAACTATGTTAAGAGAAGAATCGTAGAATCGAGCTTGATATCGTCAGTTCCTAATTTAAATCTATCTGAGGGTCAATTTTCTTTTAATCCTGTAATAAGATCGCAAATAAACAAAATAGTAAAATGCCAGCCCTTCAATATGTTTAGGCCTACTCCCCCCCCCCCAGATTAGCCACAAGTAGGGGATTGGGGGAAAAAAGAGGGGATCTTGTGTTATGCTTATATGCATTTCTCTTATATTTTCTGCCCAGTGTCAGTTGAAAAAGGATGTGAGATACACCGAAACTGTTCTGAATTAAATTGTCTTCGGAGAATGTGGTTTAATTCCTCATCTTTTCTTGCGATATTGCATTAATTTTCATCATATATATATATATATATATATATATATATATATATATATATATATATATATATATATATATATATGTTATAAGCAGTCACTACTGCTTATAATATTGCAGCAAAAAAATTGGAAAGCACAAGCGGGGAAAAAACGGTTTGAAGATTAATGAATTTGTCGCCTTAATTAACCGAAAGACTGGTTCAATTACCCGAGAATAGGATAAGGGGATTAATCGCCTTCAATTCTCTATTTATCGTAAACTCGATACTTCCCACAAACTGACTTGCCTCCGTTGTGAAACGGGACTCATGATTACGAAGAATCGCGTGCCTTCTCGCATCCTATCATCACCCCAAATCTCTTTTAGCAATGTGTTCTATAACTCTCCCCTGACATTTTTTTTTAATTCCCGTTGGAGAAGTTCACGCTAGTTAGCGTTTTATAATAAAATAAATTTAACCTTATTTTCCCACTCGTTTTATTTTATCACAATGAGAATAAATAAATTTTGTTTATTCTAAAAATAGCGCTCCGGAAGACCTTCCTGCTCCGCATCAATTTTCATCCCTTTAAAAACAGTTTTTCTTAATAAAACCAGCAGAGTCTCAGTAATATAAAACTAACATCGCTTTCCTGTGCCATTTCTTTTTTTTCTGCATATCGCTTCATTTTCTAACAAAAAAAATGGATATTCCCACCTCATTAATATATCTGGGAGTATAATAGTACAAGTTTTACACATGAAAAGGGACCTGTTATGCGGTTTAAGTTCGTTGTTTATCTCTTGTATTCGGTTTATAACGTGCTCTCCTGGTCCCATCCTTTAGGATTGAACGAGGTTTGCTATTGCAGTGCCATCTTATTTTAAATACTTTTTGTTAATAGCAGTCATTTTTATTTCCTTTATCACTATTCTTGGCCCTTACTTGTCAATGACCCCCCCCCCTCAATAAGACCACTTATCTACCAACGTAGCCATCATCTTCATACTACCAGTGGTGGTTGGGACTGAAATAACCATACGACAACGGAATAAACATCGAACCTTCTGGGAACCTGATCTGAAACAGAAGTCAGGACCTTGGCGCTGGATGGTTCCAAGCAGCCCGGAGAGGTCGACTGACTACACCTACTTTTGATCACAGGAGAACAGGCAAGATTTGCTTACCATTCAGGCAGTGGTAAAGACTATGGGGGACCTTTACATGCAGTTATTGTGTCCTGTGTGAATACCAACTTGAGCTTCTGCGCCGAAGGTTTTTCAAAAGGTTGCTCAAGAAAGTAGTGGTGGTGCAACGGAGACGTAAGTGAAATTTCAAAATTTTTGTCCGGTAGTGGAAACTGCTGTCACCAACCGATCACATAATAGGTTGAGTCAAATATTACTAAAAAAATATTGTTTGCTAACTAATATTTTCCATCTTGGCAATGTTTACTGGATATTGGCCTATTGCTGATGCTCATTCACTTCAGCTTGTTGTAAAAAATGGACTGAAAGAAGTTGGAAAGCATCTTGAAAATGTGATGTCAAAAGTTTCAACCTAGTCTCATATGTCAGGATGAAAAGATCCAGGCTGCAAATGCTACCCGCTGGAACTCTCAGTTGATTATGATCCGTTCCATTCTCAGTATTCCAGAAGAGAAACTCAATCAGCTTGGCACAATTAGCCTAACCAGATATGAGCACAAGATTGTCTAGGAGCTGTGTATGATTCTCACTCCATGTGAGAAAGCAACAAACTTCATACAGCAAGATAAGAATGTATCTGTAGCTTAATCATTCCTGTCACAAAAGGTCTCAAGAAACATTTTGATGAAATATCTGAGGTATATAACAACAAATTAGTTGAAACACTAAAAACATGTCTAGCGTCGACTATCTAAATACGAGAACAACTAAATGCACATCAATGCTGCAGCTATGGATCCTAGATTCAAACTTCGATGGTGTGATAATGACCAGCAGTGAGAAGAAATTCAAAGTAGCCTAATCACTGAGACTTTACACTTTTCACAACATGTGGATCACACAAGTAGCTTGCAGATGAAGAACAAAGATAGACTACTGAAGGCTTCGAACCTCGATATGAGCTTCTTTAGCTTTTTGGAGAATGCTCCTACCAGTATTACAACCATCTGCTGAATGCGAGGTGCAGAAGTATCTGCGCCAACCCTGGAGTGTGATCCCTTACAATACTGGAAGAATTAAGAATGTAATTTGCCTATATTGGTCAAGTTAGCACGAAAATATTTAGCAGTGCGTGCCTCATTGGCCCCTATAGAACGACTTTTAAGCTCAGGAGGAAAATTTTTCAAACAAACGTTTTGAGCAACTAATGCTGTTGAAGTGCAATGGTAATGTACATAAATTTGTTAATAAATAGCAGGCTGTTTGAAATTCATTACTTTTTCTTAATACAATTATACTAAGAAATTAAGTTTAATAAAGAAAGCACTTAGAGTAGAGTTTTGATAAGGATTTTTTTGTTAATGGAATTTTTTAATTTGTATTTTTTTTCTTATTATAATCATATATTCACTCTTTTTATATTGTCACATTGTTAAGTAGGCAATTTTTCAGCTATATATATATATATATATATATATATATATATATATATATATATATAATTTATATATATATATATATATATATATATATATATATATATATATATATATATATATATATATAGATATATATATATATATATATATATATTAGTGTAGTAGTTGGGTAGCAGTGGATTGAGGATCTGGTAGAAAGTAAAGTGAAAGAAATTAGTTTAAATTAATTAATTTATGAAAGTGATGAAATGTGTGGTAGTTTTACAAAAGTTTTGAAAATGTTCACTAGGTTGCCCTGGTGTTAGGGCATCACTAGCATGCTTTCTTCTTGTTTAGTTCATAAAATTTGATTCCTCCGTCAATAATGTTGCTGACTGTCGATGATAGCCAGGTTATTCCATTGTTATATATATATATATATATATATATATATATATATATATATATATATATATATATATATATTTATTTGTTTTGTTTAATTTGAACCTCCGTCGTGGCTTTCAAGTCTTTCAATTGTTTTTTATTCTGCTATTTATCTCTGTTTTATTTTATTAAGTTATTTATTATTTTCATTTTAATTCTTAGTTTGGGCACTTCGCCTCTTTTCGTTTATTTTAATCTATCTTCCTCTTATTATAGTTGGTTAATTTTGATGATTTATTCTTCTTCACTTCTCTGTGTTTGTTAAATTTAAATTGGGCACTTCGCCTCTTTTTTGTAAAATTAAATATCTTTGATTTAAGTTTGAATTGAATGGAATTTGGTCACTTCACCTCTTTTTATTTTAAATTTTACTTTGGACACTTTGCCTCTTTTTGTTAAAATTAAATTGACTGGTTTGAGTTTGATTTGAATTGAGTCTTGATTTTGAATTTGGGCACTTCGCTTCTTTTTATTAAGGTTAATTTCCTTTGTATAATTTTATGTGTATATAGGTAGTATGTTCTCTCTCGCACAGATTCTTTCGCTTGGGAATAGAGATGTTCTTCCAACTGCGCGTCTTCTGTTTTCTCGAATGTCTAGATCGTTGTTTATAGTTGGGAGTATTTCGTGATCGATTTTGTCCCAAGTATTTCTCCATATTGATCGGTTTTAGTCCGATTATTTCATAAAGAACCGATTGTCGAATATGGTAGATCCTTTTCGTGCCAGTTATCAGTAGTGTGTCTTTGTTCAGTACCCTCTGCATCGTCCTGAGAGAGGGGACAGCTTGCAATCTGCGTGATCACAACCGGGTGCACCAAGACGGAGCGTACCAGGGACATGTATAGCTTTTTCTTATTTGGCACGCTGAGGCTTCGGAAACGGTTGTTTCTTCAGCTCTCTTTTGGCTAGGGAGACTAGTATTTACGTGAGCCTTGTAACCTGATTTGTAGAGTCGTAAGCCCAGGACGTTTCCCTCGCTAGAGTATGGATAGAGTTCGTTGTCGACGAGGACGTCGTCTACTTTCCGGCGGTTCATTGGAATTATAGTAAACTTATGGCAGATGGTTTTAATCTTCCAGTTTTTTTCATATCGATTGATGTTGTCAATCTCGGCAGCTTTGGCCCTTGCGTGGCTTCCAACGTTCCTGAATGGACTATTTAAGTGATGTCATGTGCGTATTGCAGATACTAGGGATCGTACCTCACTGGAGCAGGTAGGTTAGGTGTGTACACGAGATACAACAAAGGACTCAGACAGCTGCATTGTGGAACTCCCACCTCGAGTTCGAATTCGGGTCCTTTGCAGCCATCGATCGCGATTTGGGCTCTCCTATCCGAGACATAGTTACAAAGGACCGTTTCCGGGATTGGGTTTAGCTGGAGGTTGAAGATCTTGGATCGTAGCCCTCTCAGCCATACCTCATCTAAGGCCTTCTTTACATCCCGCAGCACCACGTCTACGTACCTTCTCTCAGCTTTGCTGCATGCGAGTTTTTCCGGTAGGAGGGCGAGGGCGGTTTCCGTTCCTTGTCCCGTGGAACCCGTGCTGCTGAGGGATGTGAGCTCCTAGCTTGGCTAGTTGTTCTTGGAGCCTGTCAGCAAGGAGCTTCTCGTAGACTTTCGCAACGAATTCCAGCAGGGTGATTAACCTGTAATTTACCAGTTGATCAGAGGGTTTACCTCCCTTGGGTATGAAGATTATTTTAGCGATCTTAAAACCCTCAGGGAAGTAACCCGTATTCAGGGAAGCGTTGTAAATGTTTGTAATTCCCTGAATGATGTGCTGTGGAGCATTTACCAAGTTGTTTCTGGTGATGCCCGTCCAGCCTGGTGCCTTTTGTTGAAAGGTTCTCACAGTGGCCATGAACTCCTCTGGTGTTATGGGACGTCCATGCTCCTCCATCTCCATGCCTTCGTCGACTTGATGTTGTGGGTGCGTGCGGTGCATAATCTAATTCAGTTCTTCGATCAGTTGGCCTTCGAATTCCTGGTAAAGCTCTGTTTTCTTCTGGGGTGATCCCGAAGACATTTTTCCAGAAATTAATGAATCTGTCTTCTAGAACTGCCGGGTCCTCTATATAGTCTCCGTTCTCTTTTATTCGAGCCTTAATTCTTGCTGTTAGTCCCTTTAAGTTCTTGACTTGACGCAGGAATTTAGACGGGTTGAGCTCGCTATTCCTTTTGGCTATCAGGTTGTTCCATATTTCCCCCTGTTGGAGGTTGATAGCCTCTTTTAGCAAGGTGCTTAGGCGTCGAAGGAGCGAGCTTCTTTCCTGGTTAGGACTTTCCCGTCTTATCTCTTCGTACATGTCCCTGTGAACACGAGCGATCTCTCTCAATTCCTCTGTCCATCTGGGGTGAGGAGGTATTTTATACCCAGTCTTGGGTATGCACTCGCGGTCCGTTTCAAGTATGGACGTAGTTATCCTCTCCAGCTCCTCGACTATCTCCTTCAATGCCGCCTTGCTTAGGTCAGCTGGTGCGTATTGACAGTCATCCCAGTTGGCCAAGGGGTAGTTTTTTCGGAGAGGGACTGGAAGCTGGATCGGAGCGAAAGATACTCTGGTGAGGATCGCTATGTGATCACTTGAGACTGTTGGGCCTGGCTCACTATGGTGGTTGAATGGGAAGCCTTCACTTGTTAAGATTATGTCAGGTTTGGTTACTAATATGGAAGTGATATAGGCGGAAAATCTGGCCCTATTCTCTGGATATTTTTTCTTCCCATAATCAGTTCCAAGTTTCGGCCTCTTTCGTTGGTACTACCATGGCCCGCCGCACGGCATCTGACATTGAGGTCGTCCCCTAAGAATGCCATTCTGTGGTCCAAATAGTGTGCAGAAGTTATTTAACGGGATAGGATCGAAGCAGGGGTTGATAGGCTGCAGCTTCACGAGGTCTCCTACCAATGTGTGGAGCTCAATCGTTAAAAAGGATTCATCAAGTTCTGGTAGTTGTTTGAACGAGATGTTCCTCTTGAGAGCTATTGCAACACCATCAAACCTTTCCTGAGAATGATTTTTCATGACTACTCTGTAGCCCGGTATTTTAATTTGACCAGATATAGTCTCGATACCGTCGTGCTCAGTTATAAAAATGATGTCGGGGTCAAGCACTCGGAATATGTTTGCATATGCCGTAGCTTTCCCCTACCATCCATCTACATTGAGTGTCAGAATCTATTGCTTACCCTGTCCAGGTTGTTTCTTTAGTCTTTATGGTTGATGTTCTTCTTCCTCACGTTTTTCTTTTTTTTGAACTCGTCCTTTGAAATCTGCTCGCAGGCATTGTGATGTAGGATCATATACTGGCTGAGCAGAGTTTCTTCCACCGTTTGGGGGTTGACTTCGTAGTCGTATTCCCATTTGAATACTTTAGTTTTAATCCCATGGCTCCATTTCTTCGAGAAAGGGAAACTGGTCGCAAGCATAAATTTTAAGATTGATGCTCTCCACACGCAATCTTGTTTTTTCTTTTGTTTCCCTTGGCCTTAGTTTGTGGAACTTCGATGTCCGATGAGTGTGAGCATTCCGAGGAACTATCGCTGTCTGTCCCAGCATTTTCTCTCTCTGCGGTGTTTTCTTGTCTGTTTAGGGGCAAGAGTTTTCACATCGACTGCTTGTTTCTTTTCTTTCTTGGTTAGATTTTTGGTGGCGTCTTGCCCGTTTGCTTGTGGGTTTGGAACCATCTGCAATTGCAGTACATCCCCAAAGGGACGGGAGGGGGACGGGGGTGTCCGGAAACTACATTTAGTTCATCTCATATTTAGCTAACATTTGATTCAGCTCGGTTGCGAACGTGCCAGGGAGCGTGAGATTCCTGACGTGGGCGTGAAGGATGCACGTCATAATCTTCGTCGAGTACTCGTTTTTAGCTTGAGATGTCTTTTTAGTGACCACTTCTGAGGGGGCCACCTTTGTTGCCTGGGCGTATGACGTATTCGCTCTACGTGTTTCCTCTTTCTTCTTCGCTTCGTGTTTACTTTTAATTATCTCGTTTTTTATAGGAGATGCCATAGCCACTGTTCTAGGTCATTGGCCACAGTTAATGCACTTCTCGAAGTTATTAACGAACGACCTCCAATTGTGCCCTTTATCGCTGCATTTGGAGCACGTTTCGTGTGGCTATTTATAGTCTTTGGTGGCGTGTCCTTCGATTTTGTAACACCTAAAACAGAACTGGACTGGAGTATATTCTCCCTTCTCTATCCGTGCCCGACTAATTTTGGCATTAAACATTAATAGGCCTTGTTCCTTTGCCTTTTAGGCCATAGTGGTTTGGGTGAAGACTACATTGATTGAAGACGTGAGTGTAGTCGCTGCCATCCCTTCTATTTATGAATTTGATCATTTCGGGTATCTTGGCACAGGTTTGCCGAAGCTGGATCTCGTCAATGATTTGATGCTTGGAGTGTTGGCCAATCTAAGGATCGATTCGCCGGCACATCACGTACCTGTGGGCCAGGGTCGGCGGTGGTACTGCTGGCTGCAGCCCAATTCCCCTAAGCACCTCTACTGCCTTCTCCTTGGTGATATCCTCGATGTCCTTTTCTTTTTCGCAGATTGCGATATACCCCAAGGTTTTCTCCAACAGTTTCACCATGGCAATGCCCAATTTGCCATACACAACTTCGAACACTTTCTCTCAGCTGGGCTTGGGCTGTCCGTCGACTGCCCGCAGAGGTATTCTGGTGGTATGGTCTTGGGCCATCTCCTCGAGAGAGCGGCCCCTCTGAACTGGATTATTCTTCTTCTCCCTAATTTCTTATTAGTGGTTACTTGATTCAAGTAAAATTTCGTGCTCCCTTCTTTCTTTATTTGTTTATTGATGACTCCCTCTACTTCGTCACTCAGCTTCCGTGAACGTGAACTGCCAAATGGAGGGGATGAACGATGACGGGTGAAGTGTGGCCGACTTAATGATGGGTGGTGATCGAATAAACTACTACTACCCGAGGGTGCCGCCCCATCTGGGGTTTGGTTATAGATGCTGCTTTCAACTTACACAGGGACGGTTGCATGTTCCCCTGTGGTCTTCGTGACCGGAAATTACCCTTAGAGATCAGAGCGAATTCTTCCCCAAAGCTTTCAGCATCGCTTCGTAACCGGGCGGTCTCTTCCGTATAATTCCACAGTGGGCTAATCTTCGAACTTGCTTTCCTTTACGTCTTAAATTATGTCTATCAAAGTGGACCGACATAGTTGGAGCGAGACTAGATGAATGGCAGTTCAGTTCATTTTAGCTTCGCAACTCCGTCGAGGGAGAGGAGGGGGGTAGAGCGACATTAAGTTGCCTAGGAGCGAGTTGAGTCTTCCGGAGAGACCCCGCGGGGAGAGCGAAGTGGATCTTGACGTTTTGAAGCACCCTTCCTAATCCTTTTCTTTCTTTATCGGGTAAGAGATGTAGTATTAGCGTAGTTTTTTCAATGAATTCTTCGGCCGTGAGTGAAAGAAAACATTTTTTCATTTCATTATGTGTATAGAAAGGACAGAGAGGGATCACTGTCTAACATAGGCTAACAGGCAGTCGAAGATGAAAGGTTGCGGAAATAACGTAAGAGGCGATATGAGGAATTGATAGGTCGGTGGCTAGACACCGATGCGTGCTGCAGTTAGGTTGGACTTAGTGTGATCGTGACTGGACGACGGTTGGGGGCTGCTCAGGAAGGGGGGCGTGTCAGCGCGGTCGGAAACGCGTTATTCATGATGCCTTTAGTTTATGCAAAGAACGGTATGGGTTGAGGGTGGTCATGGGCCGCAGGGTATCGCGGTGCCATCGCATACCTTCTTACATGTAGTGTGTTGTAAAATGGGTCTCTAGCGAGTTTCCCCGAGTGGTTTTGTGAGTCTGGTGTAAGCATATGTTTTGAAGGGTGCTAATTTGTTGTTGTCGTGTAGTGTGGCCATTCTCGTGTACAGGGGAGAGCGGAGTTCTGAATGCGCTGAGCCCTCTGCTGCCGGCAACGTGTCACTCGCGGCTACGAGTGACAGTGGGGCGTACGTGAGAATAGGTCGCACGAGTGTTTTGTAATGGTGTAACTGTAGTTTTTGCCCGCAGGGTAGAACCTACGAAGCGATGTATTTGTAAGTGAGGCTCTTGCTTGTGTTATGTTCTGGTGAATATTGAACCTGAGGGTCTTGTCAAATGTTACCCCAAGGATTTTTGTATGTTGTGTATATTCGAGCCTTGTTGGGTTTAGATGGTTTCTGCCTGGTGTGTGTGTGAGAAGATTTGTAGGTTGTGCATGAAGTGGTCTCTTGCGCCGTAGTGTCATCTGTATCTTCTTAGGGGTCGTGGCAATCAGTCATTTATCCTCGTAATCTGTCTTCACGTCTAGTATTGTTTGTGCGTGGAGGGCGATTTCTTCTGGTCCGTGGCCCCTGACGAGAATGGTCTCGTTATCGGCGTAGGACTGTGTGACAGCAGTTTTCGGGTGGGGCGTGGGGCGTGGAGTGTCGTTTGTGTACATGTATATTGTGGGTGCCAGTCCGCTCCCTTTGGTAACGCCTGAGCGTGATGTGAAGGGTTGTGAGAGGGTATTGTTGTATTTTATGTGGCATCTCCGTTCAGTGAGGTAGTGCGAGAGGAGCCTTCTGACGCAGAGAAGTAACTCCGTATTGTTGGCGAGTTTCCAACGGAGTCCCTCGTGCCCCACTTTATCGAAGGCCTTATACACGTCCTTGCTGATGGAGAGTGTCTTTTGATGTATGTCGTTTTTTTTTTGTATTATCATGAACTATGGGCACGGCCGCCTGAATGGACCGGCCCCTCCTGAACCCATATTGGTGGGGGGAGAACCAGTCCCTCTCTTCCAGGTATTCTCGTAGACGGCAGTTGATTTGGGTGTTTGGGGTCTTTGTTTAGTTTGTGTAGGAGTATGTTGTGAGAAACTTTAAATATTTTGGGGAAGTGGACTGAGATTAGTGAGGCTTTAAATGGGTGTGTAAGTGTGGAGTATATGTTTGCGGGGAGGTTGTGTATTAGTGTGGCTGGTACCCCGGAGGAACCGGGGACGCGTTTTGATGTTGTTTTAATATAGTGTTTTGTTTCATCGACGGTGATTGGAATGGTCAATGTGGATGTATAGTCGAGCAGATCCATTCGTAACAGGGGGGCGGGCCTTAGCTCGTGAGCGTGGGCCCGATACCACTTTTGGACTTCCTGGAAGTGCTCCCGCGCGTGTGGTTTTGGTGGGTTGTGTGTATGTAGTGTCCCAATGGGACCTAAATGCGTCGAGGATGACGTTAGTGTCTGTTAGTGTTAGTTGTTTATTTCGAGGGTGATGGGTTTTGGTGGGTCGGTTCCCATCGTCCTCTTTACTTGCCGCCAGGAGGGGTTAGCTCAACGGGTGCTCCTTGAGATGTTTTGGTCAAGGAGCAGGTGCATGAACGTAACATGCTGTTTGACCAAAACATCTCAAGGAGCATGTTACGTTCATGCACATCAGAGGCGCCGTTCAGGACACTGGACGGTATGAAGGAGCACGTTACGTTCATGCACATCAGAGACGCCGTTCAGGACACCGGACGGTAATCTATACACGCAAGTGGATATAGTGGCTATGGGGTCACCCTTAGGGCCGACCTTCGCCAACTATTACATGGGTCAACTCGAGGAGATTATTGGACACCATGGAAAATAAGCCACACATATTGCCGATATGTAGATGACATCTACATCAACGTCCAAAACGAAGAACATCTCGTTAACATCAAGCAACATGAATTGAGCATGGCAATAAACTCCCTTTTTTGGATGTTGAGGTTCATAACATCAATGGCAGCTACATCACTAAAGTACATTAAAAAAGTACGGACATGGGAAGATGCCTCAATGCAGAGAGCGAATGCCCTGAAAGGTACAAAATAAGCGTAATCGGCTCATACATCCGCCCAGCTTATAAATGCTGCTCTACGTGGGAACTTTTCCACCAAGAGATTGCAAGAGTAAAACAAATACTCGTGAATAATGGTTTCTTAAAAAGCATGATTGACAAACAACTCCAATCATTTTTAAATAACCATTACAAACATGCGGATAAAACAAAGTAATCATGGAGAAGTCAATAACATCAAAGTGTATTACAGAAACCAGATGCCCACGGCCTCTAAAATAGATGAAAAAAACATCAACAAGATTATTAACCGTAACATCAAGGTTAAAAATCAAACCGATAAAATTCAACTCATTATCTATTATAAAACAACAAAAGCCAGCAATCTTCTGATGAAAAAGAGCATCTGCCCAAACTCCTCGAATCTCAAGTCAACCTACATAGTTTATGAGTTCATCTGCCCCAATAAAGACAAGCTTTATAAAAACTAAGTATATTGGCATGACAACTAACACACTTTCGAGATGGTTAACTATGCATCTACAAAGCGGAGGGCCGAAGAACCATATGGAGAGTGTACATAATATTAACCTAACGAGAGACACGCTCGTTGATGACACCATTATTAAAAGAAAAAGGTTAATAAAGCGAGGCTTAACATCTTAGAAGCCATATTAATAAATGAAGATAAGCCGGCCACCAACATTCAAGCGACAAGCTGGAATCGCACATTAAAACTATTTAAAAAATTCCACGCACAGGAGTGGCTCATTTCGTCTAACGTTACGTTTAACAAAGGCGGAATAAATACCCCTTAAAAATCGTTTTCTTTCATGAAGACTGCTTTCATCGTTGGATACCTGCCCCTGCATAGGAAAAGGAGGAAAACTGCAAGAAACTTTCTACTGCTGCCAGCGGATTTTCCACTACGGTTTGTGGGTGAAGAAGTTTATTCTGCTACGAATTCCCACAACCTAGTCCACAGGAACTTTTGCTGCACACGTGCGCTCACGCATGCGCGAACGCACTCCTGAGAGCCTCGCTCGGACCACCAGCGGAAGAATTTGATCTTTTTCTTACCACAGCAGCACATCACCAGTTCAGATAGCTTTTCTCCTATTCAAGGTCTGATGAAACCGTCTGTCTCTGACGTGTCCGAACCCCCGAAGGAAGCCTTATAGGGGCGCGAAGGTGGGGACCCTAGTCTGGGGTGGAGTGGTCAGGACAGGTAGGTGGACCCTGTTAGATACGATTATAGGTAGAGCAGATAAAGGAGAACTCGGTGAATAGTATTAGGTCAACGCCCAGCAATAAGGGCCTGTTAGGTTCGCAGAGGAAACCACCGCCTTGGGGCTGTCATGGACGACCCCTATGGCGAAAAGCGCATTCCCCTCAGGGTGATTGAGCGCTGTCAGAAACCTACACGCGAAAATGTTTTTGAACTTGCCTTTTCCAAACTAGGAATTGCATTTTGTCGAGTCAAAGAACAAACGTATGGTTACCTAGCCATATGCGACACGTCCAAGGATATTGACAAGTTACTGTGTACGAAGTCAAAAGAAGAATTCAAGAAGATCGGCCTCGCTCCTAAGGTGCCCCCTCAAGTTGCAGCTGAGCGATCGATCGTATGTCGACGCATAGACACTTACATCGGTTCGCACTCTATACAGGAAATGCAACATGAAATTGAGTCCAAGCAAGATTGGGCCAAAATTGAAGAAATATATAATTTTAGAAACCGCGAAGGAGAGGAGTTTAGTCACGTTTTAGAAGTGACATTCTAAACAACCGAGATGGCGAACAAAGCTTGCGAGAATAGACTAGTGATGTTCAACTCCAAAGTCTTTGCATCCTGCATAGAGCGTGGTGTTCGTTCCAGTCCAAGTATGCTTTTCGTGTTATGCCCTAGAGAAACACCCTACAAAGGAGTGCCCCTTCGAGGGTAAAGTATGTTCTGAATGCGCTGGTAAAGATCATACATGGAAAGTGTGTAAGAGCCTTCAGAAAAAATGTATTAACTGTGGAAACCAACATCGTACCCTATCTAAGGCCTGTCCACTAAAGAAATCTATAGTTTCAGACAAGAAAAAGCAGGCTATAGAGGACAGAAATAAGAAGGCTACCACAACATACGCACAAGCAGCTAAAACAGACAAACAGAATAGTACACTTTTGAACATAGACCCGGAAATGAGACTTGATTTAGTAATGTGCATCCTACACACGCGCTTTGCAAATGTAATCAAACCAGGTAGTTACGCTACCGAATTGAACAAAATGTTGATTCACAACGGGCTCAAGCCGATGTGGTTTCCGGACAATCCTCAGTCAGGAAAGTTTTTTCAGGCTCAACTCAAAACAATGCAAAACGCTACCCCAAGATCTATTTCATCTAGAGACCCCCCGCCTCAATAGACCTAAAACATCGACACCTAGTGCCATCCAAACGGAAACACGCTCCACTAATGAAGAAGGAATCACCATTGTTTCAATGCAAATTGAGAATAAAGACGACACCGTCCCAATGGATAATACTGCAGCATCAAAAACCAACAAAACAACTGAAGAAATAGGCATGATGATATACGGCTCACCGTCCGCACCATTACCTAAAATATCGAAAATAGCTGACATCATTTTAAGGGATCATGAAAGGGAAGTATAAATATGATTATGAAGCGGACATAAATGAAGATAACTTATTAGCGGCTCTGAAACAAGGAATAATCGTGATAACCGAGGAATCCTGCTGCAATCTCGCACACGAGATTTTCAAAAAGAAGAGAAATGGTAGGAAAAGATGACCAGCAAGAGAAACCGGGAATAAACCTAAACAACCACATAAGAACTATAAATCATGGACAGTCAAATTAGATATATCAGTAAGTTGAAAATCTTCTCCCTCAATGTCAACGGATGGACAAATAAAAAAGAATATACGAGATTATAAGGAACCTGGACCCAGACATCATCCTCGTTTCCGAGCATAGCGTCGATTTGCGAACAGAGTATATTAAAATATATAATTATGAAGTGCTGATGGCCAATCACTCTAATGAAAGATTTGATGGCGTCGCAATTGCAGTCAGGAAAGAAATAAAATTCCAAGAAATTCAAGGTTTGGAAGAGTCTTACCTGGCTGTAAAGATCAAGATGACCTATGATGACCTTGTAGTGGCAGTCGGTTATCAACCACCTAGACGCTCATATTTACCAGCTCCTAATTTCATCCGCCTATTCCGTAGAAACGCCTCAACAATTTTAATTGGAGAGCTTAAAGCCCGCTGCAGAGAGGCAGGATATTCTACGGCTTTAAATGGAGCGGGGAACACACCGAGCCTTCTAATTAGGAGGAACATAGTGCAGAGTAGGTCCAGATTTTGCCACATTCTTAACAGGAAGATATTCCACAACACTCGATGTTGTATTGACTAACACCAACTTTGCTCTCAACCAAGTGACAGTGCCGGGTCCTTACATAGCATCAGATCACATCAGCATGGTAACTACGTTATCAACTTCACCAATACAGGTCCAAATACCCAAACGGAGATGCCTGAATAGGGCTAATTGGGAAGCTTATAAAGATCACTTGAGCACCATACCGGTGAATAGACTGGAAGGCGCCACGATTGAGGAGATAGACCATCATCTTAACAATATAATGGTGAAGTTCAAAGAGGCCGAACGTGAAGCTATCCCATGGATCGGATTTAAAACTCTCCCAGCCCCGAGGTAGGATAGAGAAATTACCGAAAGAATGGACCGATTAGATCTCCTTATCAATGAGATAAACCTGTGCGGTAACACAGCCCAACGGTATAGAGCTACGAGAACTAAGAGAAACAATCAAACTTCTCATCATGGAGAAATCCAAGGACATGGGACAATATAATTAGACACCTAGATACTGAAACGGATCCTTCAAAATTATGGGGTCAAATTAAAAGATTAATAGGAACCCCTCCAAGGAAAAGAATAAATATAACGATCAACGGAGTTGATGTTAACAGAGATGAGGACGTGGAGCGTCACTTCAGGGAAGGGGAAAATGCAGAATTTGATGGGGACTACGAAGATGAAGTCGAGACAAGGTTGAGAGAGCTCGGTGAAGAACTCGCACCTCATCTTCTGGTTGACGGTACTCGCCGTGCTCGGGAGGAGGGTAGGCCGTTCAAATACGAGGAATAAGAAACTGCACTGAAGAGTTTCAAACAAAAGTCTCCAGGGTTGACCGGAATTACGAATACTCACCTAATAAAAGCACCCCCCCAACGTAAATCAAGCAATTTTAAACATCCTCAATGCTTACATGAATATTGGCCACTTTCCAGATTCATTGAAAAAGGCTAAGATGATATTTTTGTTGAAGCCCGGGAAACCTAAAAAAGAGATAAGTAGCTATAGAGCGATCTCCCTATTGGAGTTCATTGGTAAATTATTCGAAAAGCTCCTGAACACAAGACTTACGAGCTATTTAGAGAATAAAAACCTGTATAACGACCAACAACACGGGTTTAGGAAAGAGCTCGGAACTGAAACCGCATTAGCCCTCACAACAGAGAATATTGCTGTTGCAAAGGCCAGGAGCAATAATGTAATGTCGTACTTAGAGACGTGGCCTCGGCCTTTGACAAGGTCTGGGTGCCGGGCATGAAAAATAAAATCTACGACCTTGGAATGGAGGACGGCATGACAAAGAACCTGTGCAGCTACCTTGAAAATCGTAACTAAACTGAAGGAGAGCTCTATAACCTAGAAGCAGGAGTACAACAGGGTGGATGTTTGAGCCCCACGCTATATGCTATATTTACCAGCGACCTCCCACATCCTGCCTACGGTTTTGCCCAAGATATTCAATTGGCAGAAGATGTCACACAGATCGTAATGAGCGACTACCCTAATCTGAGAGATGTGGCAAACAGAACAGGAGGTGAAATTACTATTGACAATAACTATGAAAGGAGGAACAAAATCAAGACGAACATCGGCAAATTCAAAATGATTCCGATGGGACGCAGATGTACGAGGGAAGTTATGGCAGAGGGTGTACGTTACCAGTACTCCACAGACGGTAAGGCACTATGCCCCCCAAAAAACAACGAATGGTTATAAATCACATCTTAAGGAGAAAATTGCCAGAGCCAAAAAGGCCCTCCGATCTCTTTCGTTTTAGACTGATTTCACCATCTAACAAAGGAAATTATATCTAGCGCTTGTAAAACCGATACTCCTGTACCCAGTCATTCCAACACACCATGAGCGACAGCACTAAGGGAAGCGCAGAGTACAGAACAAGGCGCTGAGATTTATATCAAATGTAAATTTAGAGGACCGTCTCCCCTCGGCATTACTACATAAAATAAACAATATAGATCCGATTAATCTAACTTTGCATAAACGAGCAATCAATCTAGGGGATAAAATATATCGAATTATACCAGAGGAAATTACAAACCCATTAAGACTACCTGAAGATGAATACCCGAACATGCACTTTA
The DNA here is from genome assembly GCA_963969495.1 of Ceratothoa steindachneri. Taxonomy (NCBI): domain Eukaryota; kingdom Metazoa; phylum Arthropoda; class Malacostraca; order Isopoda; family Cymothoidae; genus Ceratothoa; species Ceratothoa steindachneri. The sequence goes on from OZ018322.1 coordinate 97,196,427, forward strand.
AACAGGCATTCCAAAGTAGCCAGCTAAAGATTCTAACAAATATAATACCAATATATACCTAAAAGAAAAAGAAGAAGAAGATAAATCAAGTTTGAACTAGACAAAAATGGAAAACAAAGAACAAGACAAACATAACTCAAGAAAAGATCCGAAGTGGACATATTTTAATTAAAAATAAAAAATACGAAGTGGACAAAAACCAAACAAAATAACAAACAAACAAAGAAAGAAAAGTAATATAAAAGAACCGTAGAGGACACAATAAGTTACTTAAACGCTAACACAAATAAGAAGAATCAAGAAAAATAACTGGATTGGCAATTATCCAAGATCAATTAATCTACTGGAACACAAACGAAAACAAAGGCTTGAACGCTAAAACTTTTTCAACGCAAGAATAAATATAAATACTTAGAAATACTGAGTTTGCCAGACGACCTGGCACATATAACACTCTCTCTCTCTTAATTAAACATAATTCTATCCTTTCTCTAACTATCAACACACCAATTTCTCTCTTTAAACATCATTGATCATTTTTTCATGAAGGCTGGTGAAGAATTCATTGAAAAAACTACGCTAAAACTACATCTCTTACCCCCAAATGAGGGAAAGTATAGGAGGGGTGCCTCGAAACGTCAAGATCCACTTCGCTATCCCCACAGGGACTCTCCGGAACTCTTTTTAACCTGCTCCTAGGCGACTTAATGTCGACCCCCCCCCCCTCCCTCGACGTAGTTGCGAAGTTGAAATGAACTGAACTGCCATTCATCTAGTCTCGCTCCAACTATGTCGGTCCACTTTGATGGACATAATTCGAGACGTAAAGGAAAGCAGGTTTGAGGATAAGCCCGATGTGGAACTCAACGGAAGAGACTGCCCGGTTACGAGGGTATGCTGAAAGCTTTGGGGAAGAATTCGCTCTAATCTATAAGGGTAACTTAAGGCCAAGACCACAGGGGAACATGCAACCGTCCATGTGTAAGTTGAAAGCAGAATCGATAACCAAACCCCAGATGGGTCGGCACCCTCGGGTGGGGGTAGTTGATTCTATCACCACCCATCATTAAGTCGGCCATACTTCACCCATCTGAGGGGCCTCTCCGGGTTCACCAATTATCATTCACCCCCTCATTTTGCAGTTCACGTTGACGGAAGCTGAGTGACGAAGTAGAGGGAGTCACCCACAAACAAATAAAGAAGGAAACAACATCGTAATAAGAAAGGGAGCACGAAATTATACTAGAATTAAATCACCACTAATAAGAGACTTGGGAGAAAAAATCAACCCAGTCCAGAGGGGCCACTCTCTCGAAGAGAAGGCCCAAGGCCATACCACCAGAATACCTCTGGGGGAAGTAGACGGAGAGCCCAAGTCGAGCAGGGAGCGCGTATTACAAGCTGTGTATGGCAAGTTGGGCAGTGCCATGGTGAGACTGCTGGACATAACTTCGGGGTATATCGCAATCTGCGAAAAAGAAAGTCAAATCGAAGATATCACCAAGGAGAAAGCAGTAGAGGTCCTTAGGGGCATTGGGCTGCAGCCAGCAGTACCACCACAGATCCTAGCTCACAGGAAAGTGGTGTGCCGGCGAATCGATCCGTGGATTGGACAAACCTCCAAGCATCAAATCATTGACGAAATCCAGCTTCGGCAAACCTGGACCAAGGTAGCCGAAGTGATAAAGTTAAAAAAATAAAAGGGATAGCAGCGACTACACCATGTCTTCAAGGTGGTCTTCGCTGAACAACTATGGCCCAAAAGGCAAAGGAACAAGGCCTATTAATGTTTAATGCCAAAATTAGTCGGGCACGGATAGAGAAGGGAGAATATACTCCAGTCCAGTTGTTTCTGGTGTTACAAAATGTAAGTACACGCCACTAAAGACTGTAAAGAGCCACAAGAAACGTGCTACAAATGTAGCGATAAAGGGCACAATTGGAGGAAGTGTGTTAACTGCGGCCAAGGACACAGAACAATGGCCATGTCAAGTCCTGTTAAAAAAGAAATAATTAAAAACAAACATGAAGCGAAGAAGAAAGAAGGAACACGTAGAGCGAATACGTCTTACGCCCAAGGGGCAAAGGTGGCCCTCTCGGAAGTAGATGATAAGAAGACTTATCTTAAACTACAAAACGAGAACTGGATGAAGATTATGACGTGCATCCTTCACCAACATGTCATTAATTTCACTCGCTCTGGCACGTTTGCAACTGAGCCGAACCAAATGTTAGGTAAAAACGAGATGGAACAAATGTGGTTCCCAGACAACCCTCCCCTCTACGAAGGATGTACTGCAACTGCAGATGGTTCCAAACCAACAAGCAAACGGGCAAGACACTACCGAAAATGTTACCAACATGAAAGTAAAGAAACAAGCAGTCTATGTGAAAACTTCTGCAGCTAAACAGAAACAAGAAATCACCACAGAGAGATAAAATACTAACACCAATAGTTCCTCGGAATCCTCAGACTCCTCGGACGACGAAGTCCCACAAACCAAGAAAACAAAAAATCTACGTTTGCGATCATTTTCCCTTTCCCGAGGAGATGGAGCCCAGGGATATTTTCCATGGAATAAAAACCAAAATATTCAAATGGGAATACGACTACGAAGTCGATCCCGAAACGGTAGAAGCAGCTCTGCTCAGCCAGTATATGATCCTACATCACAATGCCTGCGAGCAGATTTCAAACGCTGAGTTCAGGGAGAAAAAAGTGGGAGGAAGAAAAACATCACTCAAAAACACTAAAAAAAAACAACCTGGAGAGAGTAAGCAATAGATTCTGACACTCAACGTAGATGGATGGGAGGGAAAAGCTACGGCATATGGAAACATATTCCGAGTGCTGGATCCCGACATCCTTCTTATAACTGAGTACGGTATCGACACTACAGCTGGTCGAATTAAAGTACCGGGCTACAGAGTAGTCATGAAAAATCGTTCCCAGGAAAGGTTCGATGCTGTTGTAATAGCTGTCAAGGGGAACATCTGGTTTAAACAATAACCAGAACTTGATGAATCCTTTGTAGCGATCACCCTCCACACATTGGTAGGAGACCTCGTGATAGCTGCAGCCTACCAACCCCCTCGTCGAGCCTACAAGTATCACCCGTTAAATAACTTTTACACACTATTCGGGCACCGCAGAATGGCATTCTTAGGGAGAGACCTCAATGCCAGATGCCGGGCGGGGGGCTATGGTAGTACCAACGAAAGAGGTCGAAACCTGGAACTGATTATGGGAAGAAACAACATTCAATGGATAGGGCCGGATTTTCCGACCTATATCACTTTCACATCAGCAACCAAACCTGACATAATCTTAACAAGTGAAGGCTTCCCATTCAACTACCATAATGAGCCAGGTCCCACAGTCCCAAGTGATCACATAGCGATCCTCAACACAGTATCTCTCACTCCGATCCAGCTTCCAGTCACTCCGAAAAAACTACACCTTGGCCAACTGGGATAGTTACAAGAGATGACTCAGTCAATACGCGCCAGCTGGCCTAAGCGAGGTGGAATTAGAGGAGATAGACGACGAGCTGGAGAAGATAACTACGTCCATACTAAAAGCGGACCGCGAGTGCATACCCAACACTGGGTATAAAACACCTCCTCAGCCCAGATGGACAGAGGAGTTGAGAGATCGCTCGTGTTCACGGGGACGTGTACGAAGAGATAAGACGGGAAGGTCCTAACAAGGAAAGAAGCTCGCTCCTTCGACGCCTAAGCACCTTGCTAAAAGAGGTTATCAACCTCCAACAGGGAAAAATATGGAACAACCTGATAGCCAAAGTCGATAGCGAACTCAACCCGGCTAGATTCTGGCGTAAAGTCAAGAACTTAAAGGGACTAACAACAAGAATTAAGGCTCGAATAAGAGAGAATGGAGACTATATAGATGACCCAGCGGTTCTGGAAGACAGGTTAGGAAATTTCTGTAAAAACGTCTTCAGGATTACCCCTGAAAAAACGATGAGTTTGACCAGGAATTCGAAGGCCAACTGATCGAAGAACTGAATCGGGTTATGCACCGCACGCACCCACAACATCGAGTCAACGAAGGCAAAGAGATGGCCGACCACGGCCGTCTCATAACACCAGAGGAGGTCATGGCCACTGTAAGAGCCTTCCAACAAAAGGCACAAGGCTGGACGGGCATCACTAGAAACAACTTGGTAAATGCCCCACAGCGGATCATTCAGGAAATTGCAAACATTTACAACGCTTCCCTGAATGTTTTAAGATTGCTAAAATAATCTTCATACCCAAGGGAGGTAAACCCAATGATCAACTGGTAAATTACAGGCCAATCACCCTGCTGGAATTCGTTGCGAAAGTCTACGAGAAGCTCTTGGCTGACAGGCTTCAAGAACAACTAGCCGAACTAAGATCTCACAACCCTCAGCAGCACGGGTTCCGCAAGGGCCGAGGAACGGAAACCACCCTCGCCATCCTAACGGAAAAACTCGCTTGTAGTAAATCTGAGAGAATGTACGTAGACGTGGTGCTCCGGGATGTAAAGAAGGCCTTCGATAAGGCATGGCTGACAGAGCTACAATTCAAGATCCTTAACCTCCAGCTAAACCCAATCCTGGAAACGGTCCTTTGTAACTATGTTTCGGATCGGAGAGCCCAAATCGCGATCTATGGCTGCAAAGGACCCGAATTCGAACTCGAGGCGGGAGTTCCACAATGCAGCTGTCTGAGTCCTTTGTTGTACCTCGTGTACACGTTTGACCTACCTGCTCCAGTGAGGTACGATTCGATGTATCTGCAATACGCAGATGACATTATTCAAATCGTCCTGAGTCCATTCAGGAACACTGGAAGCTAAGCAAGAGCGACAGCTGCCGAGATTGGCAATATCAATCGCTACGAAAAAAAGTAGAAGATTAAAACCAACCGCCAGAAGTGGACTATAATTCCAATGAGCCGCCGGAAAGTAGACGACGTCCTCGTCGACAACGAACTCTATCCGTACTCTAACGAGAACAAAGTCCCGGGCTTACGACTATACAAATCAGGTTACAAGGCTCACGTAAATACCAGAGTCTCTCTAGTCAAAAGAAAGCTTAAGAAACTTTACCGTTTCCTAAGCCTCAGCGTGCCAAACAAGAAAAAGCTGTACATGACCTTGGTACGCTCAGTCCTAGTGTACACGGTTGTGATTACGCAGATGGCAAGCTGTACCTCTCAGAATGATGCAGAGGGTGAAAAATAAAGCCACACTGCTGATAACTGGCACGCAAAGGATCGACCGTATTCGGCATTCGATTCTACATCAAAGAATCGGACTAAAACCGATCAAGCTAGGGAGAAAGACGGGACAAAATCGATCAGGAAATACTCCCATCAATAAACATCGATATGAACATACGAGGAAACAGAAGACGCGCAATTGGAAGAACAGCTCTGTTCCCAAGCGGAAGAAACTGCGCGAGAGATAACGTACTACCGATATATACTTAGTACTATACAAAGGTAAATGACCTTAATGAAATGAGGCCAAGTGCCCTAACTCAAAATCATAACTCGATTCAGATTAAAACGCTAACCAAAAGACAAATTAACCTAACAAATGAGGCAAAGTGCTCAAATTAAAAATTAAAATAAAAAGAGGCGAAGTGCCCAAATTTAACTCGAATCAAAATTGTATAAAAATAATTCATCTTAACAAAAAGCGGCGAAGTGCCTAATTTAAATTTAACAAGCACAAATCAACAAAATTTACCAATCTAAACAGGAAGAGGAAAACGGAATAAAATAAACGAAAAGAGGCGAAATGCCCAAACTAATACTCAAATTGAAAATAATAAATGAAAAATTTAATAAAATTTAACTAGAGATGTTTAGCATAATAAAAAAAAAACATTGAAAGGCTTGAATGCCACGACAGGGGATTAAATTAAACTAAACAAATAAAAATATATATATACATAACAATAGAGGAACCTGGCTGTCATCGACAGTCAGCACCATTACTGACGAAGGAAGAAAACTTTATGAAATAATAATAATAATAAGCATACTAGTGATGCCCTAACACCAGGGCAAACTAGAAAACATTTTCACACCTTTATAAACCTACCACACATTTCATCACTTTCATGAATTAATTAATTAATTTCTTTCATCACCTGGAGAATCTTCAAAACTACGCTCAACGAGAAGTCACAGCTGGCAAAGGAGGAAAAGTCGAGGGAAAGACAGCTCAAAAAACGTTCCGTTTTTCTTCAAGGCATACCGTGAACGGTAATCTACAGCCAGATATCTATGGAATTCCCCCCCCCCCATGAATAAAAATTCCTTTATTTCCCTGTGACGTCATAGTGGTATGACGTGCTAAACCCTCCCCATCCCTGCCCCGCCGTACCTTGGCTCTGTGAATGTGCCTCTACACATAGAGCTCCGTTGTAACCTTGCCGTTCTACTAAGAAGGGGCGTAATTGAAAATTTAGGGAAAGGAGGTTTGAGGCTTAGCCCGCTGCGGAACCCAAAGGAAGGAGCAAACCTGGATTGGGACTCAGTTACCAACGCGGGGAGGATTAATACCCTACCCTGCGGCACCGTCCAAGACCATAGAGGGAGAGACTACCGTCTCTGTGAGATGTCAGAAGTAACTGGGAAATACCCAAAACCTAATAGAGGGGTCGGCACCCCGACTCGAGTCAGTTGATTCTGGCTTCAGTCATCATTAAGTCCGCCATATTTTTACACCCTCTGAGGAGCCCAACTAGGTCAATATTCACTCATCATTCATCACCACATCCGAGTCATTTTGACAGGGTCGTTATCGGCGGGGCGGGGGGACCTCCATATAATGAAAGAGAAAAAAGAAAATGGCAAGCAACTCCTACACACAACAAACAATAAACCCGCTAAGAACAATGAACATACACTCATAAACTTAGCTGCTACACACGACACCCGCATTACAAACATAGTTAAGAAACATACAGGCCACAAACTCGTCTTCCGCTCACAGGATGCAGTAAAGTTTCACCAACACGCATCTGACACACTCGCCGCATTAGACCTACAAACAAAACTAACCGACGGTGTAATTAAAAAACACCAAATACGCATCATAAAGACCAACCCCCTATGGTTGGCCTTCACCACTGATGAGCTCTGCACACACCTCAGACAGAAATATGGGGAGGTGGTCATCACAGACATATACTTCAACCGCACGAAACAATGGGCAGTGATCACACTGTCCGACGAACACAACAAATCACTGCTGCTAGACCAAGGCATCAAGGTCTGCGGCACCCTAACATACCCACACAACATTGAACAACAACTCAACATAAGACCAACACAATGCCAGCGGTGTTACAAAACCGGACACACAACACGAAACCGCCAAGCAGACCAGGTTTGCTCCAAGTGCAGTGTTGTGGGCCATAACTTCACCACCTGAACAGGCACCACACCCCTGCTCCAACTGTGGCGGCGACCATGTCGCCGTCAACCCAAAATGCCCTTACTTAAGTAAGGCCCGCTATGACGCCGTAGCAGCTATACTACGTCCTCAATCCCTCCAAACAACCACAAACTTCGCCCCCCCCTCCCCTCACAAGAACATTCGCAGCCACTGCCGGCGCAACGGTGTCCGCACCTCTCCCGCCCTAAAAAACATGCACCTCTCGCCACTGCACCATCCTTAACTACTTCTCTGCCCACTGCTCCCATCTCTCTTCCAACTGCCTCTTCTGCTCCCTCCACAGCTCCCACGCGTGCCTCCTCTATACCTAAACTCCCCCTTCGGCAACCTCCACTCCCACCACCATTGCCACCCACCCCTCTCCCCCTCTCACAGCCTCCAACCCCACTCTCACTGACACCACAACCTCCTTTAAATAGTTTAAAGGACATATTTGGAAAAGCGGGTATTAATCTAGCCTTTAAATATAATAATTCCTTAAACCAATTGATGATGGCCAGGAAACCCAAAGAACATCATAACATAGGAGTATATGCAGTACCATGCAACGATTGCCATAAAGTTTATATAGGGGAAACGGGGAGAAATCTAGACAAGAGATTGTACGAACACAAAAGAGATATTAGAGTGGGCAGCGAAAGTAGTGGAATATTTTGCCATGTTAGAGACAAGAATCATACGATCGATTTCAATGGAAGTAAAATGTTATTTAAATCGGCTAACTATGTTAAGAGAAGAATCGTAGAATCGAGCTTGATATCGTCAGTTCCTAATTTAAATCTATCCGAGGGTCAATTTTCTTTTAATCCTGTAATAAGATCGCAAGTCAATAAAATAGTAAAATGCCAGCCCTTCAATATGTTTAGGCCTACCCTCCCCCAGATTCGCCACAAGTAGGGGATTGGAGGAAAAAAGAGGGGATCTTGTGTTATGCTTATATTTTCTGCCCAGTGTCAGTTGAAAAAGGGTGTGAGATACACCGAAACTGTTCTGAATTAAATTGTATTCGGAGAATGTGGTTTAATTCCTCATATATATATATATATATATATATATATATATATATATATATATATATATATATATATATATCCCTTAAATTATGCTAATTATGTACTTGTATTCAAAATTTATTTGAATACATAGAAAAGTATTCGTATTCGTATTGAATACTTTTTAAAGTATTCTACCCCAACCCTGGAACAGTATTCTTTGTTACATACAGACGGGAGCCGTCCAACATTGGGGGACGCAACCCTTCTTCTGGTGAACCGAGACTAACCCCAAACGATAGTATAGAATTCCTTAATACTACTAATCAACAGAGTATAAAACTAAAAGAAAACCCATGTTAATAGGGTTAGAGTCTGCAAAATGACATCAAAAGCGATATACTAACTTTTCTAACGATCGTAAGGCCCAGCTTTATGAAGAGCAGAATTATAATAAGTGCTCGAAAGTAAAAAGCGAAAGCCAAGGAGAGAATCGTATGGCAGCTGCAGTGCCCAACTAGAAAGTTAAATGGGGTCATTCGGCAGCTATAGGGCATGTAACACCAGGAACCTGCCTTATCTGCACTATAGAGGCCACGCGATCCTCTAGACGTCTGCTATAGCCTGCTTATCTACATAATACCCCACACCTCGTTCTCGGGAGCACAATTGAACTAACTAGCTCGAAAACTCATTGCTAACCAACCAGTATCGAACGCCCATAAGCACAAACAAGCTAACTTCCCTCGCACTAGTTTCTCATATGAGTAACTATGGCAACACGAAAGGACACAACTTGCGTTTACTCGATTACTGTCAGGAAGACTCGCTTAGGAAAGGAATCAAAACGGAACGCCGCCCGAAATGAGAGCCAAAATATATATTTCATTTGTTCGGTAGTTACAGTTGCAGTTCAGAAACTCTCACTGCAACCAGATTATGAAGGGGGTTAATTAAATCCAAGTTCATCTGCATAAGCGTGCTGCTTGACATGTTAAGTCATTACTCTAATTCTAAGCAAGAAAGGACGAGGAACATTAAGCAAAATGCATCCTCAACAATGGCACCACAGATTGATGACAAATGACGTCAACACCAAACGGAAAGAAGGCACAACGGGGTGAGGAAAGAAACATTGGACTATATTATATATATTACAAATGACCCTTGCCCAAAATTGCATTGGATGGAAAAGAGGGTGCATTTCAAAAACCGAGAGGAAAAAAATCAGGCAGGAATGCCTCGAATATACCCGAAATGCCACTTTTAGTTTCCATTGAAATCTCTTTCCCCCCAGAGTTTGGTGGTTTATTTCCGTGGCGGGTTATCTTTGAACACCCGCAACAAAGGGTCCTTGTGAGAAGCGACACAGCCGATATCGCGAAAGGCTCAAACAGATACCGAGTATGGCTGTAACTTATAAAAAAACTCATTCTCAGGCGGATTCGGAGCAATGAAATTGATTCAGAAAACCAATATAATCAATAGGGGACATTTATTTTAACTATATTTCATTAAAAAAGGGGGTAAACAAAATGGGGGAGCATCCCGAGAAGTCAGATTTTTTTTTCCTAAAACTACCATATATGACGCAGTAATTCAATTTCCAGCCTAGTACTACGCCACTTTAAAATTCTGCAAACCAAACGAAAAAATAAAAAAAAAAAAAAAATTAAGAACAAAATCAAGGAGGAGAAGGAAACACGGTGCGGCGTCAGAGAAAGGCCCACTTCCCCCTGGCGAAGGAAGATTCGACCAACACCAAAGCGAGTCATAAAATGGAGGAAGTCAGCCTCTTACACAAAGTCAAATAGTTCACAAGCCCGTGTGCAGAACACGTCCCAAGTACCATGGACAAACGGTAGAGGCCCCGCTCGTCCCGGTACATGAACAGGTAACGTGCGCGAAGATCACCCAGACTGGAACATTCAACAAGAATGTGACAACAATCTAGAGGACAACGAATTGGCCACGCGATGTGTGGCCAATTCGAAGACGACAGAAAGCGATCTGAAGCCATCGCGACGCAATGACACGCAACTTTAAGGTTCCCCTCGGTACTTTCCCCATCATATTTGCAAAGCAGCCATCTGACATGCAAGTTGGTGTGAGGAAGAGAGAAACGCTGGTGTGATCACCCAGTCCTCATCGCGAACATTCGACGCAATTCCCACATGTCCAAGAACACGGCATAATATAATCTCGACATGCGTTCGGCTAGCGTGAACCAGTGTGGAGATTCGAATGCACAGACAGCACTCACTGAGCTTTGCGTGTAGCTAGAGATTACAATCCGGTTTCAGAACTGGGTTTGATGCGTTATCTACCGTACTGAGTGGTAAGGTGAAATCAGCTCGTCCGCGAAGACATACTCAGCGCCTGGTAGAGCCCCGCTGACTTCAAAGAGGAAATACGGCATGGAAACCGGCTCCCTCCTGGAATTTTGAGCCATCCGTATACACTGGCATGGATCAAGCTTGACATGAAATGTGTTCCACAAAGGCCCAACGCAATATTCCCGGAGCTGTAGAAGCTTTTAGAGCAGAGGCGTAGCGACCAATAGTCAAAGTTGATGCCCTCCAGGGTGGTGTTCTGGGTAGAACCAGATGAGCAAATGACCCGACAGCTACAACGATGTCACGAAGGGAGTTTCCTAGCCCTAAACCCAAAGGGATTAAGGTATGTCTGGCGTCTCTTGGCGGCAAAAGCACCATCGAAATCGGCTGGGATGCAGAGAGAGCCGATGCAAAGAAAGTGGTGAAGTGTGGTAAAAGGGAGATGCCTAGAAAGATGACCCCAGGTAGTTTTGAGACTAACTGTAGGAACTGGGCCGGGAGGGCGTGTAACTTATCCGGATTCAAGTCTAGCGGGAGACTCGTGTTGAGGGTCGCCCCCCCCTCAAAAAAAAAAAAATGCGGGTGGAACGTCGAACGGTAATTGTTATTTCCCCGTGATTTGTATTTGCGTCACTAATTCCTCGAATTAATCTTTTGGACCCTCCCTCTTGGGTCCACGAAATCTTGGGTGCCGGCAGTTATGGATTAATTATCACAAAATGAAACCACCATAATGTAATGAGCCGTCTCGACCTTCTTCCGAATGACCAAAACCGGCGGATTTAAAACTTTAAATAGTCCTCGGAATGGATATAAACGAGGTCAAATTTGACACTTAGGTCGACACATATTCTGCCTTCAAATGACCCGATACATATCATAAACAGGATATTTTCAAGAGGTTAACAAGGGTCGCGATTACAAACCCAGCTCTTAAGTGTTGAAGTTAGTAAGTCACATTAAATCTCAGACCAATTAGTAGAGCGAGACCAGGGACTCTTAGGGTCTGAATTTCTTCCTCACGGAGCAGGGGGACGGTTACATACCAATGTGCTTTTAAGCTTCCTGGCTCATATATCAACCTTGTTTTCAAGGGCCACCATAAGGCGGGAACAACTTGGCAATGAATATGGGGATGTACGCCATTATGTCAACACGGCGTATTCCTGGCCAACGTAGACATAGCTTCGTGTTCTTGTCCTTCACGCGCTCCCAGTCGCGATTAGGCGGATTGCGCCTTTTCAAGGCCGCCAAGTAAAGTGACTTGCGTTTCGAATTTCAATGGCTGGCGCGAATGACTTTCAAGGATCTTTCTTTTTTTTTAACGATTCCATAGACATGGGACTTTAACATCCCGACTTAAGCAAAGTGGGTCCTTTTTGTCTTCCCTCTCATAGGGAATAATTTGCATGAACGTCTGCCTCGCCACAAGGAAGGCGGACAGTAGGCATGATTGATTCCCTCTACGTTATTTCCTGGTAAGGGGGGTGAGATTCCTAGACAGTCCGGCTAATTTTATGGCTTCCTTAAAATCCCCCACTTCTTAATGAGCCTCTGAAGATGAGCTTCTTATACCAAAGCCGTTGGCGGCATTTTACCGCATACACCCACCCCCACTTTAGGTAAATGCTTGCTCCCCATTAATTACGCGAGGCCCGCAATACGTTTTTTTTCTTGCGCATTAAATGCTCGTCTTCATTTGGCTGGTTGAATGCACCTCTCAAATATCATGGGCTATGTCAACAAGTGTGGGCGCGCAAAAAGGGCACGCCAAGTCGCGTTATGTTCAGTAACACCATCTAAATTAGGAGTGGTGATGGATAAAACAAAAACACGCAAGTGTAGAATGTAAGAAATCTTGCCGCTTCCTTTTAGCTTCCAAGGCCAACCCCTATAGTTCACCTAGATGGGTTACACCTACACAAAGGTTTAGATGCAAACAACATTTGCATAAAACCCCGTCTATTATTGACTCCCTTAAACGACCTATCGTGAAAGGAGAGACACCTAAAACACAATTATTATAGTGCAAAACGCCTGCAAAATGTCTCGTTTCGAAATACTTTTTCACCTTTGTTTCAGACAGTCAACACTACGAAACGGCCCCTTTTTTTATCGCCGATGACCCAGTCTCGTGACCAAACGCAAAATATCTCAACATTGTGAAACGGATTATCAGAATTGGCATCAAGAGGTAGTGAATGCCAAGGCAGCCAGCAATGGCGTAACCACCGATGCGTTAATATAACGCGTCCATTCCATCATTTCGGTCAAATGATCATTGATAAGAATCCACTACACTGCAAATGGGTAAAAGTCGTCCCCGGATAACGTGGTTCATATTATCGAGTCTCAACATGCGACGGTAAATAAACAAAACAAACCCCGCCCCCCGACAAACTTAATGCTTTAGGACAGCTATTTTGAGATGTCCCCAACCAAATTGTTGAAGTTAGCGAAAGTCAGAATACGGAAAATTGTTTTAGTGATCTGAAAAGCGCGAGACTCAAACCCGTCCCTGTCTACACAAAGGCAGTGAGTGCCGTTGTAAGGACTTGGATTTGCTATGGTAGACTTGGGTGCAATTGATCATTTTCCACCATTCCCAGCTATTCATTTCTTACGGCTCCACAGCAATGCACTTGGCATATAGTACCAGGGATCGCCCAAACCGATCATCCCTTGGATACTGTAACGAATACAAAGATCGACACAAGACGCCGTGTGCTACAGGGTCATCCTGCCCCCACCTCCCTCAATCATTACATGTCAGTTGCGAGCCAGTATAGCATTTGAGATCATCCGTGAGTGGACGTCACTGAAACATGCCGCCTGTCGCTGCACTGCCTCATACACACCTCCCTGCGATTAAAAGTGATCGAATCTTTAGGATTTACACAGAAAGATCACCACCCCCAACACGCAAAAAATTGGATAAGAGCGTCGATCAGTCAAAATATACTCCCCCGACCCCATTGGGTACATCGACGACATATCGATTAATAGTCGTATAAATTGTGCACCGAGCCTCAGCTCGGAGAAAGGCAAGCGTCTTCATCCCAAGGAGAAGAATGACGGATACTTCTCATAGAGTAAGAGCGGTACAAGCAACTCTACCCTCCACCCACTCAAAACGACCATCCCAAATTACTGAATTAAACATAAAAGAAATACGTCCTCATTCCAGGTTTTTGTCGACCTCCCCGACCTCGGCGAATTGAGCTGCAAATAGGCAAGGCGAAATGTAGTACAGTAGAAGATCCCCCTCTCAAACGCCACAGCCCGAGACAAGCAAATTATTCTTTCCTCGACCGAAATATGTGAGAAGCGATACGCGCGAGAGGGGGGGGGGGATGCAAAGAGCCGCCGGAGATCGACTCATGAAAAAGAAATGCGGCTTCATTTCAGGCACAAATCACCATAGTCTTGGACAAGTGGTAGATGACCCCCCCCCCCTCCTCTTCCCCGTTGATATCTTACTAATAGCTTAGGACCCCCCCCCTCCCCCGAGAGAAGGCTGTGTGACAAAACGCAAATGAATGGTGTCGTCAGATTACTTCCATCGCCTCATAAGAAAACGGAGACATTACTAAGAAAAGCCAAATGACGACAGATATGGCAGAAAGGGGGAGGGAGGGGGTCAATATCTTTTGAGTTAGAAACATTCAGAAATGTGAGCCCTCTTTAAACAGGGGGCGGACAAGTTCGATTCAAATTTATATCTATCACTCACCCAATTCTGGACCCAGCGCAATGTCAACTTACCTGAAAAATAAAAAAAATAAGTTTAAAACCGGTATTTATCAAATATAATAAAAAAATACCTAAAAACTTAACTCATAATGGAAAATGCTTCCGAATCATTTTTTATATTTTTATTAAAAGAAACTCCCCCAGAAATCCCCAGTTTTTGAAAAATGTTTCATCAAATGGTGAAGTTAGGTAGGGGTAAAGATGTGTTGAAGCTACAAAACCCGCGTAACCATGAGAAGACTCAAGGCAATCAAGAGCCCGAGGAGACCGCGCAATAGCCAAAATCAGGCTGGCGTTTGTGCCCTCGATGACGGCCAACACAGCTTCCGAATCATTTTTTATATTTTTATTAAAAGAAACCCCCCCAGAAATCCTCAGTTTTTGAAAAATGTTTCATCAAATGGTGAAGTTAGGTAGGGGTAAAGATGCGTTGAAGCTACAAAACCCGCGTAACCATGACAAGACTCAAGGCAATCAAGAGCCCGAGGAGAGCGCGCAATAGTCAAAATCAGGCTGGCGTTTGTGCCCTCGATGACGGCCAACACAAGAGATTGTAAAACTAATAGGCGGCGGTTCGGCAACTAACTCCTTTCTTCGTCTCATTTCAAAACAGATCCACCCTGGATCTGCCTCTTCTTACTAACAGAAACAATCTTAGCAAGAAAAGGGGGTGCAAAGCAGAGGGAGTTTTAAACACTCGCGATGTCACTTCACCGCCAGAGATCGAAATGTACAGGAGAATATGCATGCAAAATATACCGAATTCAATTATCAATCAACTTCCTCAATACCCGGAAACAAGATAATGGCTTATCCGAAACCATTCCTATTATAGAGGATGGGTCTACGGAATTGTAGCCAGCTGATGAAATTTAACTTATAAATTGTGTTCTAAAGATACTAAGAGTAGCCCATTTTTCTTAGTTACGAGATGGCCGTGGGTAGTTGCCCAGGACCACCCACTCATTTGGATATGCTCGCAGTGTAACGCTAGAAGATACCTGTAGCCTTAGGATTTTAAAATGAACGCAGGGACGGGCTTTTGTCAGGGTTCGCAGGGAGAGAGGGGGAGAGAGAAAGAGAGAGGGGGAGAGAGAAAGAGAGGGAGAGAAAGAGAGAGTGAGAGAAAAAGAGAAAAGGAGAGAGAGAAAGAAAAAGAGTAACAAGGAAAGAAAGTACCTTATAAGACCTTACGGTCCATTCGATGAGGGTACCTTTGGACTAGCAGTCGAGCGGGCACATCTCTGCTCAAATGCTTTACGTCCCTAAACGGCCACTTTTCAAGACCTTGTCTAGTCTTGACTTGAATTGGTCGACAGATTCACTGTTGACAACCTCCACCGGAAGTGCGTTCCACATACCGCAGATACTGTATGTGGAAAAATGTCCCACACAGATCACGGTTGTAACGCTCCAGCCCAAGTTTAAAGCCGTGATTTCTTGTTCTGCTCGCATTAAGGCTGAAAATATCCGTGTAATCAACAGTGTCGAACCCTCGAAGTATTTTGAAAACCTCTATGAGCTGACCACGCAGTATAGGGGTTTCCAACGAGAACAGATCTAATTCCCTTAATCTATCTTCATAACTTGTATGTCTGATAGAGGGAATCAGTTTGGTTGCCCTGGCTTGCACACGTTCCAATCTCGCGATGTCTTTTCGAAATGAAGGAGTGCAAAATTGCACCGCATACTCCAGGTGCGGTCGGAAAAGTGAGTTGAACAAACACTACTATTTCGTTGTTCCGATATCCAAACTCACTTTATATACCCTAACATCCTTTGGGTTTTCTTCTCCACCTCAATGCACTGTTTCGAGAACTTGAGGATTTCGGTGACCGATATGCATCACTTTGCATTTGTTTACATTGAAAGGCCTTTGACACGTATCAGACCACTCCCCAATCTTTCGAAGATCATCTTGGTATCGTCGGCAAATTTAGAAATCTTGGCAACCATGTCACCGTCCATGTCGTTGACGTAGATGATGAATAGTAGTGGTCCCAGGACAGAACCTTGAGGCACCCCACTAGTAACGGGCATCCCCTTAGAAGCCTGTCGATTCAGCACCACCCGTTGCCGTCTGCCATTTAGCCAGAGAGAAAGAGAGAAAAAGTGTGTGTGTGTGTGTGTGTGTGTGTGTGTGTGTGTGTGTGTGTGTGATATTTCTTGGCCGCCTTTCTACTTTTAACAAAGACAAAGGGGACATTAAGAGCGAAAGAAAGGGACTTTTTTGGGGGGGGAGGGGGAGTACAATCTATTACTAATTAATTTGAGGGCAAAAGATAAAAACAGGCATCGCGCATTAAAAAAAAAATGCTGCCTGCTTCGTTGCCAAAAGGATTGTGGCTTACTTAAAACTAAGAAGTGAAATCTAACGAGGACATTTTCGGAGGAGAGTTTGTAAGAAGATCTATAAAGAAGGGGGTGACGACGGAAATGAAGACGTACGGTATATAGCTGCAGGTCCACCTGCGGGTGTTGTGTTACGGCTGACAACCCCTCGCGTGGGTATATGGAAGAAAACATTTAGGCAAGATGAGGATGAGGGCAAAGCCCACCACATCAACTTCTTGCAGCCTAAATGGAGGGAGCTCTCCCCCACCTGCCCCACCTTTCGCTCTTCAATAAAAGGTTCACTTGCAGGAAGGGGTCCTGGGAGTGTGGAGGGATGGGGTGAAGAAGGGGAGAGTGTGCAACCAAGGTCAACAAGGGCGGGACGGACGGAGCACCATGATTACCCAGAATAATGGGAATGGTAACTGAACCTTGGCCTCCTCTGACAATGCCCTATTCACTCGGGGCAAAGGAAAGGAAGAGTGGCAAATAACAATGAAAATACCAAGTAGTACTTCAGCCGTAAACGCTCAGAATGGGAGGGCATGTACAAAGATGACCCTCCTCCCCATAGAAGTCAGCCAACAGGGCATTAGGAACTCAAGTCATTATGGGAGGAGGGGGGGGGGGCAACAACCCCACCGATTAACATCGACAATAAGAGTGTCGAATTTAGAACCCAAATACGAAGGCGAACCATTAGGGAGAGAAGCTCGAAAAGCTCAAAAATCGCCTCATTATCTATACGAAGCCTACTTGTATAAAGGCTAAAAAGCGAATGGAATGGCAAGTCTTGTTTTTCTTGCGGGTAATTTACATAACCAACCATTCATTGTGGCCCTCGATTTAACCTAGCTAGGAGTAATGTAAATAGGTATTGAGCCGGGCTTGGTTCATGGTTGCGGCGGTTGTCGGCCATGACTTCCATGAAAAAGAATTTCATTTTAAGGGCAGCATTCTGGCAACCGTCGCTGAGGGCATGGTGGCCGAAAAAGTGGTCAGCCTATTTAAGCTATGTTAAAAAAGAACATGACAACAAACAAGGTAGAACCACAAAACTGAAAAAAGTAGGGTCTATAAAAAAGAAAAGGCCTGAGCATGCAGCCAACACCCAACAACTATATACAGTGGAGGAGGCCAGACTCCCCGCCCCACCAAGTGAATAATGTCGCAATCGTGGTTGCACAAACCCGTCTCGAGTACAAGGAACAAACTATAACAACCCAACTAATCCATGTCTTGGAAAAAAAATACACGATCGAAGTTACCATGAGATTAATCCGATGGCAAACACTGTATGAGCCAGTGGCCTCTGAGATAACATGGATACTAACTCTATCGTTCTACCCTCAGGTGTGAGGTGTACATAATCTTTTCGCAATTAATGATTGTAAGACAATTTCCATTCTAACCTATGATGTACACCACACACCTCATTTAAAACATCAGTGTACATCACCTTTTCGGAATTAAAGATTGTAAGAAGAAGGTTTCCATTCTAACCTAGCCGCCCACAAACCGCGGAAAACTACCAGACGCAGGAAGTTGCAGGGAAATTTTCGATTCTCTGAGTACGTGGAAACGATAGAAACTGCCTAAACTAATTGCCTTTATTAATTTAAAGGTTGGATCCCCAAGGGATTAGGTTAAAAACATTACGGCAAAGAGCGAATGTGTGTTATAATAAAAAGCAAAATTTAGGTTATTAAACATCCACCATAAATTTGTACCAGACGCACAATGCCTAAAAATAAGAATCCACCCAATCCAAGCATGGGAAGAGTAAAATAAAAACTCGGCAGAGGGATTTTTTTTTAAGGGGCTATCTGGCGACTGCCCACTTAGGCATAAGTCGCCGTAAACAAACAGCCTAGTTCTAAGCTACTTTAAAAAATTTGAACAGGAAACAACAATAAAAAGAAATAACAATAACAAAACAATAACAAAAACAACTAAACCTAGTTAAATGAAAGGGAGAAGGCCGGCCTCCCCCAAATAGTAAACAAGTCCACCAGTCAATGTGCACGAATCCGTCCCGAGTACAAAGGACAGGCGGTAGCGACCACGCCCATCCCGGTACCGGGACAGGTAACGTGCGCGAAGATCACCCAAACTGGGACATTCGAAGGGAATGTGCCGAACAGTCTGGGGGACGACGCAGTCGTCGCAATAGGGCGCAGGCGAGCGCTCCATCAAATAGCGATGCGTCACACGAGTGTGTCCGATTCGGAGACGACAGAAAGCGAGCTGAAGCCGTCGCGGCATTGGGGGATAGGTCCATGGGAAGAGGCGCGGCGCAATGGCACGCAACTTAAAGTTCCTCTGGACCGTCTCCCATCTTCTTTGCCAAGCAGTACGAAGAGCTGCCCGTATTCCTGACATGTAGTATGTGTGTGGAAGAGCGAAACGCTGGTCCGGTCGACGGTAATCGCGGACTCTTTGGCGCCCTCGTCGGTGCGCTCATTGCCAGAACTTCCTACATGTCCTGGAACCCAGCATAAGATAATCTCGACATCTGCCCGACTCGCCAAAACCGTGGCGTCACGGATATCGCGAACCAGGGGATGCGGAGATTCCAATACCCCGAGAGCACTCAGGGCGCTTTGTGAGTCGCTATAGATCACAATCCGGTCTCCGAACCGGGCACGTCGCGTAATCTATCGTACCAAGTGGTGTATTGCCACCAGCTAGGCCGTGAAGACAGACGCAGCGCCTGGCAGAGCCCCGCTGACTTCAAACAGAGGGGATACGGCGTGGCAGCCGACCCCCTCTTCGGACTTGGAGCCATCCGTATACACTGGCAAGGTCCCAGCGTGACACGAGGTGTGCTCCAAAAAGGTCTAACGCAATACTCCCGGCGCCGTACAAGCTTTGGGAGCAGAGGCGTGGCGGCAAATAGCCAAATTTGGTACCCTCCAGGGTGGCGTCCTGGGCAGAACCAGGGGCACCACCAGCCCGAGAGCTATATCTAGATCTCGAAGGAGTTTCCTGGCCCTAAACCCAAAGGGCTTAGGGTATGACTGGCGTCTCTAAGCGGCATAGGCACCGTCGAAGTCAACTGCGGATGCAGTTAGAGCTGTTGGCGACTGAGGAAGGCGCCGGGCTCGCGTGTACAGGCGAGTGATGCACTGCACGCGGCGAAGAGCGAGTGGCATCTCCCCACCATCGACCAACAGGCTCTTAATGGGGCAAGTGCGGAAGGCACCGGTCGCAAGGCGGAGGCCGGTGTGGTGGATCGAATCCACCTTGCGCAATAAACGCTCGGATGCGGATGCATAAAACTCGCATCCGTAGTCGAGCTTCGAACGAACAAAGGGTCGATAAAAAAGTAGGGCAGTAGCCCTATCAGCGCCCCATGCGCTGAACGTCACGGAAAGGAGAATACCCATGGCGCGGGTACAAGAGACCCTAAGCCTTTGAATGAGCCTCCCAGGTGAGGCGTAAGTCGAATACAAGACCAAGGAAACGGTGCGGCTCAACCACATGCAGGCGTACACCATTAAGAAACAAATCTGGCTCGGGGTGGAGCCGTGGATGGCGGCAGAAATGCACCACATTAGTCTTGGCCAAAGAAAACCGAAACCTGTGCGCTTCGGCATAGCGAGAGACGTGGTTCAATGCCTGTTGGAGTAGACGCTCCAGAGTTGGCATCTGGGCAGCGCCAAAAGAGATCGAAAGGTCGTCCACGTAGAGCGTAGCGAGAACATCTTCCGGCAGCACCGATGTGATGCCGTTGATACTTAGGGCAAAGAGTGCGACACTGAGGACACTTCCCTGCGGGACACCCTTTTCCTGCTCCTTTGGACCGGGGGGAGCTCCCCTCACCGGTACGCGGAATCGACGATCTCGCAAAAATTCAGATATAAAGACTGGGAGGCGTCCCCTAGCCCCCATCGTGCGGAGAGTCTCCATAATACCGTATCGCCATGCAGGATCATAGGCCTTCTCCAGATCGAAAAACACCGTGGCGTAGTGCTGACTACGAAGGAAAGACTCGGAGACAGCATTTTCCAGTCGGAGCAGAGCATCCGACGTGGAGTGGAACTTGCGGAAGCCGGACTGTACAGAAGACAGATGGCCACCGCTGTCGAGGAGAAAGGCTAGTCTAACATTTACCAATTTCTGCATAACTTGCACACGCAAGAGTTTAGAGAGATTGGGCGAAAACCGGTCGGAGTAGAGTGATCTCTCCCCGGTTTGCGAGCGGCGAGCACAGTAGCGATTCGCCAGGAATCTGCGAGAAGACCCTCCACCCAGATCCTGTTGAAGAAATCTAACAAAAAGGCCATGCCTCGCTCACCCATGTGTCGAAGCATGGCGTACGGACATCGTCCGGACCATGGGCGGTGTCCGCGCACGAAGCGAGAGCGGAGCGCAACTCGCTCCCAGTAAACCTGTCGTTGAAGGGTTCTCCGCCTCTCGAGGTAAAGTCCAGCCGGCAGCCTTCCGCGACATCACGACGTGCATTGAATGCTGGCGGAGCAGCATCCCGACTAGAGAATGCGGAAAAAGCAGTCGCGAAGGATTCCGCCACGGACGCGGGATCCGAGATTGCGGTCCCATTCTCCTGGAGAACGGGAGGGGGGTCCTGCGAGA
Source organism: Ceratothoa steindachneri (assembly GCA_963969495.1). Taxonomy (NCBI): domain Eukaryota; kingdom Metazoa; phylum Arthropoda; class Malacostraca; order Isopoda; family Cymothoidae; genus Ceratothoa; species Ceratothoa steindachneri. Next base: position 97,217,900 of record OZ018322.1, read on the forward strand.
ACTTGCCCCGAATCGTTTTGACTCGCCTCCACACCTCTGGGAGAGGGGTCTTTCCCGTTAAGTGAAGACACGTATGCCCGCCAAGAAGAGCGGTGGGCCTGCTTCGAAATATATCTGAACCTAGCCCTAGCCCGACGAAATTTAGCGACAGTGAAATCGTTCGGGACGAGACGAGCCTCCGCAGCTCCTCCCAGTTGGCCCGGAGTCCACGGAAGGAATATGCCCTCCAGGCCTAGCTCGGAGGAGACGCGGGGGCCCTCCTCGAACTGAAGACCCTCACGGGAATGGCCGTACGATTCCCTGGGGCAGAACCCCGGGCGCTGTTGGCCGGACAAAGCGCTGAAGGCGCTGTCGCCTTCGAGGACTTATTGGGGGAGATTGGGCTCGCCATGCGAGTCTTTTCCTCCCTCCGCCTCGAAACCTAAGGCGGGCATTGTGGTTTCGGAGGCGGGGGGCCCTCTTTTCGAGGAACCACCGTCTCCGAGCCACTCGCACCACCTCAGGGCGTGGGCGAAGGAGCCGAAGCTCCTTTGTTGCTGTCCTCCTTTCGGGGGACAGCTTTAGGAACCCCCGAAGATGACCTGGCGACCATCTTCAGGGGTGTTGCCTCCTGTGAGTCTAACGACTCGATGGAGGCACGTGACCGTTTCTCCTTCCGGGAAACGGTCACGCTGGGGGAAGAGGGGGGAGCCCTAGTTTTAGCCGCGGTTGGTTATGAACCATTTTTGCCGCCAGCTTTACCAGGGGAGCGCCCGGGTTGAGTAGAGCCCGCAGAAGGGCTCCGAATGGGCGCGGAAACAACCGTGCTCGTTAGCCTGGATGGGCCAAGAGTAGAGGGTGCCTTTCTCACTATTGAGGCATATGACGTCCCAGGCAGAGCCGGGCGCGCCAGGACCAAGTCCTTAGCCTCGAGGAATGATAGTCGATCCTGGGCCTGAACGGCCAGGATTTCTTTCTCAAGGAGATATGCACCACATTGCTTCGAAGAAGCGGGGTGCGGCTCTCCGCAATTGACACACTTGGACACACACGATTTGGACTTATCGTGTGCGGCCTTGGAGCAATTTACACAAACTTCAGGTGACCCCGACTTTGCACGTCTACAAGAACGATTCGTATGGCCGAAGCGGTGACAGTAATAGCACCGCCGCAGCAGTGGCACGAAGGCCTAAACGCAGTAGCGGTACCAACCGGCACGCACCGATTCAGGGAGCTTGTCACAGTCGAACGTGAAGAAGAGTGTAGGGGTGGGTCTCGAGGCCCCTCCCTGTTTGCTCATCACACGTTCGACCTTGACCGCCCCATGGTCGGCCAGCTCTAGGGTGATGTCCTCAATGGAGTAGTCAACGAGTTCCCTCGCATAAACTACTCCTTTCACATAGTTCATGGTAGAGTGCGGCGTCACACTCACCGGGGTGCCATCAAGTGTCCGAAGAGAACTTATCTTGGCCGCCTCGGCGGGATTCGCCGCATTCGCCAGAAGGCTCCCGTCCGAGAAACGGGTCACCTTCGGCTCTCTACCCATTGCACTAGCTAATCCTCTCCTCTGATGTATTATGTTGCCCTTGGACAACATGGAGCCATCAGTGGAGCGAATAACGAGGAAGCGTTTGAAGCCAGAGGAGCTCCAAAACGCCAGGTAACCACCTCTGAATCAGGGGCCCCGATGTCATCGAGGCACCGCCCTGTGCACTTTTGGTCTTAGTCAGGGGCTCCGCAACCGGGGGGGCAGAGGGGCCGGATGTGCCGATCTTGGCTTGGTCGCTTGCCAGAGTCGCAGCAGACCCAACAGTCCCCGCGGATGAAGAAGAGCCCCGAGTCTTCTTTGTCTTTTTGGTCTTGGTCTTTTTCTTTTTTTGGAGAGGAGGGCGGGGAATGAACCCGCTTCTCACCTCCGCCGGCAGAAGCCCCTAGGCCAGATGGACCGGCCTCAGCCAGGTCCTTCTCCGAAATGGAGAAGGTCCTGGTGGTCGCAGGAGATCCCTCCCCTCATTGTACTGCCTCAGAAACCGTAACCGTTTGAGTACGACCTTGGATAGGGGCGGATTTGGGTTCGGTGTTTGGCGCCGAGCCCGGATCCCCCCCCCCCCCATGGAAGGCCCTACCCTCTGAGGCTGGGTTTCCTCAAGGACCAGGTCTATTACAGGAGGGGCCTCCAGTTGGTCATCCCCTCCCGGGACATCGCAGGTCCCCTTGGCAATGTCGCCAGTCTTTTGTGAGGAAAGCACCTCCAGAGAAGGGGGTGAGGGGGAGACCACTACACTCGTAGGCGTAGGAGAGGAGTAAGCCTCCTCTCCGGTTAAAGAAGTATGGAGGGTCCCCTGCGCAAGGACAGGGGGGGGACCTCCATTTTTTTTGCTGGAGCTGCCCGAGGGCGGCTCCGTCGCTGTTTCAGGGAAGTTGTTTTTTTTGTGTTTTTTTTTCATACATGGGCATGGTGACCCCCTTTTTAATAGGGGACGCAATAGCTCACCACCTCTCGCCATTGCCCGCACTGCAGGAGGAGCTTACAGGCCTGGCAGAGCCAGGCGCCGCCATTTGGGACCACCCCTCCCGCCTGGTGGCCTGCAGTCCATCGGCATGGCGGCTCCACCTTGAACACGGCGTAAAATGATACGATTGTGAAGAGGAGAGGAAAAGGGATGTGAGGAAGGTATGGGTGGGGATGAAGCAGGTTGTTAAAAAAAAAAAACATTCCAAACCAGAGCTCAGGGGTTAGGGAACGTTGCCCCCTCCCCCCTCAGCCCCGATCCGGGACGGTTGGCTTGAGAAGAAGGTCAGCATCTACCCTGTGAAATTAGAGGCTGACCAGAGAAAGTTGTGGCAGAGGTTGTATGAAAAGAGAGGAAACAAGTGTTTTGAAGGAAGGAAGAGAGGCTAAGCTGGGGCCGGATGGGGTGCTGAGTCCTGTCAGCACGGCGGCCAGGATGGCAAATCACCGCGCTCCTTACGGGGACTCGGCAAAGTAGATAGACTAGGAAACCACCACTAAACAAACCGTGGTGCACCTACGCAGAGGCGGAAGAGGACGCCCCGACTCGAGATGACTTGGGTTCTGTTAAGCTGTAGCGAACTGCACAGCTGCCAATTGTCCAGGCTTTTCAATGCCATTCGAGTTCAGCTAGGGGCGGCTTTGCGCAACTCTTCTAACAGTATAATTTCTACCTTGTGGAGGTCTTATTTTTTTTTTAATACCAAGAGATGAAAAAATATAAACGTCGTCGGTTCAACGGACTACCATAATAGCTTCGGACCCTCGAGAGAAGGCTGTCTGACAAGGAAAACACCTTCGGTCTTTAGTTTACGGTAGACACCCGAACCGAACCTAACCAAACGTAACCACCTAGGACGGGTTATGTTATGTATAGTGCCCATCCAAAACTAAACAAAATACCAAAACTACATTTTCTTCGAAATATTGAATTAATTTTCATAAAAAATTGCAGAGAATATTCTTTGAAATTTGACTGAAAGTGTCCAGGTTTAATTTCATATAAGAGCGAAGAGAAAAGGAATTTCTATTTGAACAAAGTATTCGCCCAAAACAGGACAACGACAAGTATGAATGAAAGCATAACTGTAGACAATTCTTTCATACACAATTGGATAAAATAGTAAAAAGAAGGATGTAGGCCCTTGTTAAGAAAGACCTGAGCACATCTTCGGTCGCATTACTTCGCCAATTTGTCGCTTTGTTCGTGCGTGATTTTATTAGTCTTCTTCCATCCAACCTTTGCCGGAGATCTTAGATATTCGTCGGTTTCCGAGCCATAGCATTCTTAAGTGTGTTACGGTACGGAGCATTACCCTGCATGAAAACATCCTCACGTTGTTCGGACAGAGGGGACCACATGTTGCTGCGGCAGATTCGTGCATACCGCAGCGTTTACTTTGCCGGGTCAACGGACGAGATTTTAAGAGTCCAGCCTTTGAAAACATGCCCCGTACCAGAACGCTGCCACCTCCAAATTTAGCAGCCTTTTTCCTTCATATGAGATTCAATTATCAGCTGCACGATGCCTAATATGCTGCTTCCAATCCGATGCGAACAAATTAAATTTTATGTCGTCGCTGAACACCAATTTTTAGCAGATGCACAGGACATCACTCAGTAGCGAAGGACAATCTAGTGTCATTTTTATTATTTTTAGTTATGCGTGGTTTATTAGGAGGGAAGGGTGCTTCACCAGTATCCGTTGCATTGTGAAATCTTCTATGAATGGTATTTTGAGGACGACCCAATTTCTTCGACTTTCAGGGACCAGTATCTTTATGGACCTTTGAACTCAGAAAATGTCAGTTCTTCACTCTTCTGTTGGACAACCTGCTTTCTCTGAAGGATTTGTAGGCCTTAACTAGACTCGCCATCTTAATAAATGAGTAATATCATAAGTAGCAGTCTACAATTCAGTTATAAAGTTATCCTTCTCTAGTTTTTGGACGCATCCTTTCAAATATACATTTGCTTTCCTCATAACTTCTATTATCGCCTGTTCTATAAAATGAAACTTGGACACTATCAGAAGTAGATTTCAAAGAATATCATGAGAAATTTTCATGTAAATTAAATGAGTATTTAAGAAAATATAGCGTTTGCGATTTTGATTTCTAGTTTTGGAGGTTTTGTACACCGTATGTTTGAAGACCACACTAAAAGAGCAGCGATGCCGAGGATGCTCTAGCCCCAGTGCCGGCAACTTGGGCAGTAGCCCGGGACACGCCATGTGCTTAAGGGCACCATCAAAAATCATGTGTTCAATGTAATACTAAACAAAGCTAGTAATTCTTTATCAGAAAGATATAAAAAGTTACAAAATTTCAATAACACACGGGGAATATTAAATTACTTATAAGATCTGCCAGCTAAAAATACACTCAAAATAGCATGTCAAATTTTGGAGAATAAATTAAGATACAAAGAAAATAGTGATATAGATGGATGTGATCTCTTGACTGAACTAGTTATAGCCAAATAATTATTTCCTGATGATGAAAAGCTTCAAATAAGAGCCGCTAGGTTCATAAGCACCAATAAGTCATAGGATGTCATGCCAAATCTGTGGGTTGCATTAAGAATGATGCTTACAATACACATCATTGAGGCCGCTGGCGAGAGAAGCGTTAGTGAAGTAAAGTTTATAAAAAACATGCGGTCATCCATGTCTCAAGACAGAATTAATTATTTGGCAATTTTGTCTATAGAAAATGATATTGCAAAGAATATAAATATAGAAAGTGCCATGAAAAAATTTGCTGATCTAAAGACTAGAAAAAAAATGTTTCAGGTAAGCTAATTGTTATTAGTGTTCAAAATCCAGGTTGATAAAAATATTTTTCATTGTTAAAAAAACAATCCAGGTAATAAACATTTCTATTATTCTATATTTTTAGTTTTCCCATGCGAAAACTTTTATAATTATAGTTAAAAAGGGGAGCCAGCAACCATAGGGCATGGCCTATCTAATCTCCCAGGAATCGCGCGCACACACCTGCGAACAAATCTAGATTGGAATATGCTCGTAAAGACAAATCAACCAGTTAAAGTTACATCCAGCCACAGACAAAATGGAGGGCATCAACAGATTACCTACAATCCAACTCGGCAAGGGCAGTTGCAAACCATAATCAAATGTAAGCCTCCGAGGCACCTGGGTACTACTAAAACCAGCCTCAAGAGGAATACCGCTTTAACCCACTATAATTATAATCAAACCATAATTCCCTTTAAAAACGTCAACGTCTAAATGTAGTAAGCTACTTAGTTACGGCCATTCAACCCTTAATAAACCTACATACGGAGCCAAAAGACCAGGCATTCGTTTTTGCTCACCATACGCAGCATAATCATCCATCCCCTTTAGAAACAACAATTCTAAGAAATAAACGCAGTTGCCCAATATATTCTGAGTTCCCTGCCTTAATCTGTGATTTATTGGCTCGCAAATACGAAAATAATATCAGTTCGATGCGGCAATGAATGCCAGTTGGTTTGCTAAGAGGTGAGACGAGAATGAATTCAAAGGCGAGCAGAGACGGTAGTTAGCGGAACGGAAATCTCAAAAACAACATGACCGACGATCGCGCACAGACTGCAACAATAACGATGACAGACGTAAACCAAAGGGGCAGGCGAGGCTCCAAATGGCACTATTTTATCTCCGCATCAAGGGGCTACGAGGTTAGGAGGGAGGGAAAGACGACTGCAGGAAGAATCGTGGCCGTCGTCAAGATTACTACTACAGCTTTAGTTTTGTGGAGTGGAGTAACGAAGCTCTTCACGACGGAACTCGACATAACCAAATAAATAAAATATTTGAAGATTTTGAACCTTTAATGGGATATCCCAAATACCCAAGGCTTAATGGCTTTTCACACACCGAAAATTGGCCTTGATAATTATTTATTTGCGCATTGAAGCGAATTAACCAGCCACACTGGGCTCCGCAATTATATGATTTATGCAGAGAGGGGCTGTGTGAGGGAGCGTGCAAGGAGCGTGAACAAAATGCCTGGCGACATTGGGCTTATTAGGGCATATGGGAGGTGGGTAGTTTTAGTGGCGAAAGAGAGATAGGGAGGGGGCGAGAGCGAGAGAGGGGGAGGGCGAGAGCGAGAGAGGGGGAGGGCGAGAGCGAGAGAGGGGGAGGGGGAGGGCGAGAGCGAGAGAGGGGGAGGGGGAGGGCGAGAGCGAGAGCGAGAGAGGGGGAGGGCGAGAGCGAGAGAGGGGGAGAGAGGGAGGGGGAGGGCGAGAGAGAGGGAGGGGGAGGGCGAGAGAGAGGGAGGGGGAGGGCGAGAGAGAGGGAGGGGGAGGGCGAGAGAGGGGGAGGGCGAGAGAGGGGGAGGGGGAGGGCGAGAGAGGGGGAGGGTGAGAGAGGGGGAGGGTGAGAGAGGGTGAGGGTGAGAGAGGGTGAGGGTGAGAGAGGGTGAGGGTGAGAGGGGGAGGGGGAGAGAGGGGGAGGAGGAGAGAGAGGGAGGAGGAGAGAGAGGGAGGGGGAGAGAGAGGGAGGGGGAGGGCGAGAGCTACAAGGAAAGGAAGTACCCTAGAAGACTTTACGGTCCATTCGGAGAGGGTGCCTTTGGGCTAGCAGTCGAGCAGGCACAGTTCTGCTCAAAGGCTTACGTGCCCAAACGCCCACTTTTCAAGACTTTCTCCAGTCTTGACTTGAAGATCAACAGAAATGCTGTTGACAACTTCCACTGGAAGTGCGTTCCAGCTACAACAGATTATGTATGTGAAAAAATTACCACACATATAACGGTGGTAACGCTTGAGTTCAAGTTTGTAGCCGTGATTTCTAGTTCTGCCCTCACTAGGTTGGAAAACATCAGTGTAGTCTACATTATCGAAGCTTCGAAGTATTTTAAACACTTCGATAAGCTGACCACGCAGTCTGTGGATTTCAGACGAGAACAGATCTAATTCCCTTAATCTATCCTCATAACTTTTATGCCTGAGAGAGGAAATCAGTTTGGTTGCCCTGGCTTGCACGCGTACCAATCTCGCGATGTCCTTTCGAAATGGACTCCAAAATTGTACGGCATACTCCAGGTGCGGTCGGAAAAGTGAGTTGTACAAACACAGTACTATCTCCTTGTTCCGATATCCAAACTAGCGATTTATGTAGCCTAGCATCCTTTGGGCCTTTTTCTCCCCCTCAATGCACTGTTTCGAGAATTTGGGGTCACTAGTGATTGTTACACCAAAGTCCTTCTCAGTGTCACTCGATTCAAGAGCAGTGCCCTTAAAGATATACTGAAATTGGGGGTTTCGGGTCCGATATACATCACTTAGCATTGGTCCGACCACTCACCAATCTTCCGAAGATCATCTTTAAGGCGGACAGTATTTCCTTACTTTGTGACGTTCATACCAAGCTTGGTATCATGGGCAAATTTAGAAATCTTCGCAGCCATGTCACCGTCCATGTCGTTGACGTAGATGCTGAAGAGTAGTGGTGCCAGGACAGAACCTTGAACACCGCTAGTAACGGGCAACCACTCAGAAGGGTGTCCATTCAACATTACCCGTTGCCGTGTGCCGTTTAGCCAGTTCTCTATCCAACTTGCTACATTTCCGTCTACGCCCAGCGCACGCACTTTCCGAAGGAGGCAGCGCTGTGGTACCTTATCGAAGGCGTTTTGAAAGTTTAAGTAGATAACATCCACCGCCTTATCCCGGTCGTGCTCAGTAAAAACGAAGTGGAAGAATTCCGCAAGATTCGTTAGGGATGACCGGTGCCTTCGGAACCCATGCTAGGAACTCCTCAATCGCAAGTTGAACTCTAAATATGACGTCATTTTGTCCACCAAGATGCTTTCCAAGATTTTACCGACTATTGAGGTTAAGCTAATACAAGGGGCGGTCAATAAGTTTTGCTATTTGGATATAAGAAAACGAGATATGAGGAAAAGTGTTATATTATTTTTCAATATAACTACCCTCGACTTCAATGCACTTGCGCCACTTATCCCCGAGGCTTCGAATTCCCGACAACCAGAAATCTCCCGACTGCTGTTCGATCCACTCCTGGGCGGCGAGCTGGACATCTTCATCGTCTCCAAACCGGCGTCCACGCAGTGCAGCATTGAGCTGGCGGAATAAATAGTCGCTGGGGGCAAGATCTGGACTGTAGGGGGGGAAGGTTGAGCTCCTCGAATCCGCACGCGCGCAGGGCAGCTTGTGCAACTCTGGTTTGTGGACAGGGGCATTGTCGTGGAGGAGCAGAACACCACGTGTCAACTTGCCGCACTGCTTCTGACGGATGCACTTCTTCAACCCAGCCAGTTCCTCGGCGTAATATTGGCCTGTGATGGTCCTTCCACGAGGCGCACAGTCCACCATCAACACTCCCTTAGAATCCCAGAAGATGGCCATGATCTTCCCGGCTGAGGGTTGGGTCTGGAACTTGATGGGGGTCGGAAAGCCCCTGTGCTTCCAGGCCATGCTTTCGAGCTTGGTCTCGGGATCCCAGTGATGGACCCACGTTTCATCAACTGTCACTATGCGTGACTCGAATCTCGCTGGATCTTGGTTATACAGGAGCAGCAGCTCTTCCAAACTTTGAGACGTTGAAGTCGATCATGGGGCGTGAGGTTTCTAGGGACCCAACGGGCAGAGACCTTGGTCATGGCCAAATTGTCGTGGATGATGTTCATAACACTTCCATGTGATATTCAAAGTTCTCGCTCGCTTTTTTCGACCTTCACCCGTCGATTTTCGAGGATCATCCTCTGCACACGGGCCACATTGTCCTCGTTGGTCACGTTTGACGGGGGTCAGCTTCAAGGGACACACGACCATGGCGCAACTCCCTATTCCAGCGAGCAATGGTTGCATAGGAAGGGGCGGTGTCGGTGTACACTGCAGCCATGCGTGGCAAGCATTCTTGCCTGCCTTGGACAAAAATTTTATCACTGCGGTGCTCAACCTTCTCCATTGTGGGAAAAATTTGCGACTGGCGATCTGCGATCAACTACTGCTTCGTAAATAGACGAGGCAGGAGCGTGCTGCTGCAGGTCCTGACTTTTCATAACTTGTCCTAACACCTCCACAAACAGCCATCCCCCTTCCTCTGTTTTGCCCTACCGATTCGCAAAACTTATTGACCGCCCCTCCTAGGTCGGTATTTCGACGGCTGGCTAGGGTCTCCTTTCTTGAAGATAGTAGCCACCTCTACTTCACACCAGTCTCTTGGAACGCATCCGGTCCGGATTGGCATATTGGAGATGGGGGAGGGCGGAGGGGGCTAGAGGTATCTCGTTGCATCAGGAGGAACAGCCCGAGGCATGCGCCCTCACTCCACTACCACGCTCTCTACACCTACCTTACATTCGCTTGATGATGTTACCTCAACCACACTCATATCCTCAACCCATCTTTCACGGGTGGTCTTCCAACTTCTCGCAAATATTTCCCCTAATACATCAAAACATTCTCATTGACATCTACTCTCTCCTCATTCTATCTAAATTTTTCACTCGAACATTGCCAGTCAAATTACATTGCTCTCACTTCTAGGCTTCGATAATGTAGACTACACTGATGTTTTCCAACTTAGTGAGGGCAGAACTAGAAATCACGGCTACAAACTTGAACTCAAGCGTTACCACAGTGATCTGTGTGGTAAATTTTTCACATACAGAATCTGCGGTAGCTGGAAGTTGTCAACAGCATTTCTGTTGATCAGTTCAAGGCAAGACTGGACAGTCTTGAAAAGTGGCCGTTTGGGCACGTAAGCCTTTGGGCAGAACTGTGCATGCTCGACTGTTAGCCCAAAGGTACCCTCTCTGAATGGACCGTAAGGTCTTCTAGGGTACTTTTTATCCTTGTAGCTCTCCTACCATACTCTAAACTTAGCATCAGTATTTCTTGCACAACCACCGTGCTATCATGGTTTGCCTCACCCATACCACTATCATTCATGATACTAGATGTAACATCTCACTTGTTCAAGGGTCACACCAAGGAGTGGTACAAGCATAATTCACCCAAACTCCAACAAGTTACTCTTTAGGGAGCTCTGGAAGAATATCGGTCTCAATCGCAACATTCCATCGGTCTTAAACAGCCATGGCAACATCATACGCGGCCACAGGAATTGGACGACTCACTAGGGGCATCCTTTACCTTAATCCACGCCTTCCTTCCGACCTGCAATACACCATATCCCACCACTGCCCACCATGGCATTCGTCTCTCTACTCACAAAGCCAGTGTGGAAACGGGGTGCGCCCTCTAAACCCAAAGAGAAACGGGTTCTCTCTCTGGTCATCTTTTTCATGCGTTCTAAATCTTCCCCAATATCCCGTAAGGGCGGGTAGCAGGGGTGGGTAATGAATGATCCCCGTTAAAACTGAAGCATGGAGGAAATGCAGGACCTCAATGACATCAGGAGGACATTCATCACTTCTTTACATATCTTGCTAACATTATGTACGATGCGGCCTCCTTGTTCTTGCACTTCAAATTTGGAACAAAGAAACCCTCGGATCCCTCCTCCTCGCTCTAAATTGAATTTGCTCGTTCCATACACTTCTCTTATCCTGCGTGTACACACAATTCTCTTATCCTGAGCGTACACACAATTATTTTCCATACATACACCTTGCCCAAAGTCCATTCCTCTGTAATTCCCAGATTTCCCTCTCTAATATCTAAAGGCATTTCTCCCGACAAAATGTTCCAACTTCAAAAGCTTTAAACGTCATATCCAGTTCGTTACACACAAAACGTCAGCTTTTTAGCATCTCGACTACCACTTGAGGGGCCTTTCTATATTTCACACCTTCCACAGAGACGCCTACCGCTTGCAGTTACCGGCTCCACCCAGTGTGCGACCTCGACACTAATCTTTCACATTCGCTCCTTCATCCGCATGCCATTTCTTTCCAAGCGCCTCGGTTGATGCTCTTACCCATTATTCACCACGTGCAAGTTCACGCTCCTCCACTGCAAGGTTTCACATTACCATCTAACCATTCTGAATTCCATTTTATCTTTTCCTAATTCTAACACACGCACTTGTACTACCCGCTAAATATTTAAACTTGTTCTATATCTTACATTTCTAGAGTTTCTCTTTATGCTTGCAAGCAGTCTCAAACATCTCTCGCTAATCCAAAAGCCTCGCTTCTACTCCTTTCTCGTTTATCAACCAATTCAACCTCGCACACCACAATTGTGTGGTCAGATAGGCTCATAATCATGCCTCTCACAGTTATTATTAAATAATTCTTTCTTACCATGAGTAGATCGACCATAGGGATACATATCGAACCATTTCTTCGCGCAGATAGTGTTTTCATATGTAAACACCTTTGCTCCAGACGAACGCGTTTGCCACACGTTTCTCTAAAAACGGAAACCTACCACTGTCACCTTTTTATTCCCCCCAGGTGAAGCAAAAGCTCCCCTTTTATCTTCTCTTCCCCTGTCACCTACTCATCCACGCAACCATGAACCGATATACCTTCGCAATTTCACCCACCAATCCTCCTAGAAACACACACCCTCACTCCCATTCTAGTTCATACATTACAACCACATTGCAAAGCCCTCAACTTCAGGCATTAATACCCAATCATTGCATCATGCCAATCGACATTCAATAGCACAGCCACACCATCTATACCTCTACCACCACGAACCATACCTAATCACACACGCCAACCCACAGAAGCAGTTCATTCGCCTTCATGTTCGCATCCAATAACGTAAACATCTTCCCTCTCATCAGATGTTAATAAACCCTCTTGCCTCATACGTTCAGGTGAATTAAGTGGACAGGATCGGCGGCAACCTCGCCCATTAGGTAAACGCATTGAGTAGATTTCTAAGAAGTGGCTTCCCAAATCAGCGCCGTCTTCGACCGAGGCTTAACCACATTTTAAGACACCCGCCCGAAAAGGGGTATGAAACTTTTCCATTCCAACAAACAATACACTGAAATAGCGAACAAATAATAGCCTCATTCGGATTCCAGCTCTCCTGCTCTCTTTAATGTCATCAACCCTTCGCCATTCGACATACATCCCAGGCCTCTAGCATAAAATAAAGTTATAACCCCATCTTAAGGAACAATCGAGCCGAGATCACGATGGAATGCAATTCGGTAATGAACTGTGTTTGTTCGCTTCACTCACTCGAAAGCATCACGCGATAAGAGCGGCCCGGCTGCCCCTAAACACAATTTCGTTCACGGATGACAAAACACTCATTGGCCACCAGTTTATTAGTTAATAGTAAGCGAAAACCAACAAGGACATCGTTCGCAGTTTCATAAGGAGACAGCTGTAAAGAAAGCGGTAGAGAGTGAAAATGTGCAGAATATAGCAATATAATAGCGAGCGGGGGATAAGAAAGCACAACCTCCCAGATGTCAGCTGCAGTACTACCACTTGCTCCCCCTTACGTGATCACTATCCAGAATATGAGCCAATATTTTAGTAAATGAAACAGTTTAATTCGACAGGACACAAACTCAAGAGAAGAAACGGGTAGAAGGAAGGATAAACCAGGAAAAAAGAATAAAAACGGGAAGTGAGAAGGAAAATGAGAACTACAATAACAAACCTATCCATTCCTAAGTGCCAAGAACAAGAAGGAGCGATTTCCATCCTTGCAGAAGTGGACTCCTACATCAAAGACTCAAAACTACGAGCTTAATCCTCTCGCTTAAACACACTGTGGGCAAAATACAACAGGGCTAGGATTGGTAGCAACATGTGACCAGAAATACTTAGCCAAACTTCAACACCAAGTACTTACTGGGGCCGTGAGAGCAAACCCTGCATCCCCAGGGAGCTCCAGTCAAGCACACGTATCTTAAAGTCTGACTTGGAGATAAGAGATGGGAAACAAGACGCATCGAACACTCGGCACACACATCCCGAACAAATTAAGACACCAGTTACCATTAAGGAGAGGCCATAATCGCGTCGCCATTTAACCAAGTAATCCGACCATTAACCTTGACAATGCAAAGTAGGTCTTTTTAAGGGCTCCTTGCCACTTCAAGGCTGACTGAGGAGGCGCTCGGAATATTTTTGCAGGCGACGGAAACGACAACTTTCTTCGCGGAACAACAGAAGAATATTCGTTCGTTTTGAAGAAGTTTGCGTCAATTTTTTTTCTATATTAACCGCCCATCTGGCGACTGCGAGCGAGGGCACAAGTCACCGAATGGCGCGAATGAACGGCAGTGGTCCAGGCTCTAATTAACGAAATAATTATTAGGGACATTGGATATTTTCTATTAGGGTTTAATATCATTCCTTCAGTCGGATCTGCCTAAACACGAAAGAAAATCTAAAAAAGAGAATGGATTTAAAGCAATTCTATTTATCTCCCTCCCCCGAAACTAAAACTAACGAGGAGTATCCACACCATAAAGTGATTGAACAGAAGTGTGTGAAGAAAGTAGTGAAGTTAGTGCAAGTAAAAATATGAGGGAACTCACCCGACAATAACTAGACACACGGGGAACAGGGGGGGGGGGGGCAACTCACCCAGGATGGATCGATCACCTTGCGGGAACTAAAACTCAATCAAGATATAAGCGAAATCTCAACGAACAAATTGGTACAAGAAATGGGGGAAGGGAATTCGAACCCCATTTTGGAAAGGAGAAGGAGGATGGCCAGCACACAGTCCTATCATTTAGGGATACTTCCTATTTGGTGATACACACCATTTTAAGGTAGCCATTCCATCCTTTTATTACCACTTTTAACAATACGGTGAACGGAGAAGAATTTTATCAGGCTAAAATTTCTTCAAACCACAAGTTGCCAACCAGCAAAGCCAGCAAACAATCACCAGATCCACCGAACAATTCCGTGTTCGCTTCAATCTTATTACTTTTCGATCACTCAATTCGACAAAACACTGGGAAATAGCAACCGGAGATAACGCCCCTCCCTTCAAAAATCCTTAACAAATCCAACACATTTGTGCAAAAGGGTCACAAATAGTGCGATTCAGATGTACCGAGCGATTCTCAAGAAAATAAGCTGGGAATCAGTGGTTCGCTCTTTGTCGGAGGAGAGGAAACCACGAAGACAAATCGGATAAAAAAAAACAATCCGCCCAACGATGGCACAGCCACTTTCATTAACTCCACACGAGTGGAAACTAATAAACATTAACAAAGGAAATCTTAAAACATCAAAAGAATAAAAGAAGGATTAACAAAATGGCTAAAGAACTAAGCATGCATCTACTCCATCAATCATCAATGTTGATGATAATGTACATTTCCAATCCATTAGAGAGAAACGTATAAGGTCGAACGTATCTTAAATTAATTCAAGTAAGCGAAACATTTCGTAAAAACGGGGAAAAAAGAAGAAACCCTGACCAAAGGTCAGACGCGCCTTCAACCAATCCCTAATGTCAACGCATAACCAACGACCTTAAGAATGTGCCGCACACATCGTAAACAACGTAACATCATTTTGGGAAGTCGACAAAGGTAACCATTGTGAGCTCTCAATTCGGCAAGAACTACAGGACGTCGATTTGTGCTAGGCCGCGAGAGAGTAACAAAACCCGCTTAAGGGAAATCTATGATTTCCTGTCTCGGCTATTTCGTCGAGGGCCTGAAGTACGTAATCTGTGCAGCGACGAAGCTCATTCAGTTTGATGGCTATCAACGCGGAAATCACGACTTGATTAAAACTCGCGCCTTGGCAGTAACTAATCGCATAAAACTGCTTTTGCTTTTAAGGCAGTTTTGAAAAAAAAAGAGAAATAAACACGGTATAATTAGCAAATCCTTTCAGGTTCTGTGCTCAGAATAAACTAATGAGAAGAAATGAGAGGGGCTTAATTTTTTTAAATCAAGAAACTGGTTAAGACAGCGAGGGCATCCTCCCCCTCCAAGATTTTTCTTTGAGAAAGAATTAGTAAAGAAGGTAGAGCTAATGTATTTAAAAAAGTATGCGACAACTAACTTAGAAAAGTCCGCCAGAATGTTCTTGAAAAGGTTAGTACAAAAAAACCCTATGAAATAGGTAAATATTTTTTTTCTCTCAAAATTAAAAGCGAACACTAACTGACGCATCTCCAGCAGAATATTTCTAAGGAGAGATCGGTAGCGAAAGTGAAGATAGATAAAATACAGTACCAGCGAGAAGATCAGAACGCCTGTATATCTATCACATCTTCCATAACGATAGCCAGAGAAAATCAAAGGTTTCAAATATATGTGTATGATAACTTACAGGTATAAAAGACGTGGGTAGATTATGCAAATTTATAATAATAAAACAAAAGTTGACCACAATAGAAAAAAATGAAGTGCCTAAAATGATCCGACCGCTTAGAGAACCGGCATCGTTTACATAGCAACTAACTTGAATTCAATCTCGTGTACGTTCGGTCCAGATAGCATGCCTAAAAGATCTGTCACGCCTCTGTCCGTGAGTTGATCGTAAAGCTGCGGCTACCAAGATGTTCTTTCAATTTGAGACATTGCAGAGGGAGTCAAGCCGCTCCAAAAATGTAATCGATAATAATCTATCCAAAAGAAGACCTAAAAAAAAAGGAAGACAGAGCCATTACCCAAATTGTAAAGAAAGACCGTTACGGAGACGGGTGCAGCAGTTTCTAAAGAGATTTTAGGCATCCAGTCTCCAGACATTGTCAAATTAGCTGAGGCGAGGGGGGTGCCAATCTTCACGGTGGAACATCCAGGGTGAAGCAATTGGTCAATCGGAAGAACAAGACTTTACTTAGAAAAATGACTAATAGAGCCAAGTACAGTTCAGTGACGAATCAAGTCCAATTTGTTCGGGTCCAATGGCAAGAGCAGATTACACAGAAGAGTCAAGGGCAGCAAAAAAGGAAGAATGGCGGAGGAAGTATCATGGCATGGGGCGAGATTTTTGGAAACGGCACTGGGACACGTGCTCTTACAGGATACAGTAAATGCACAAGGAATAGTTGCGACAGCATGCTTTGCATCATCTGCGAGCTTCCGAAACCCAAGCTGCAATTGCCCATGCATGATAACGCCCTCTGCCACACGACACAGTATGTGACGACATTCATGGAGGACGAGCATATCACTTATGAACTGTGTGCACATACTCCGGACCTAAACCCAATTGAAAAAGTTTGGAGGACACTCAGAGAGGTCTAAAAGGAGGATTTTTTTTTAAGGGGGTATCTGGCGACTGCCCACTTGGGGATAAGTCTCCGCAAACAAACAGCCTAGTTCTAGGCTACTTTAAAATAAAAATTTGAAAAGTAACCAACTATAAAAAGATGACAATAAGGAAGCAAGCTCCGGCGTCGGGGTGAGGTCCCATTCCACCCGGCGTAGGAGAATGCGAACTAGAAAGGAAACAATAACAAAAATAAACAACAAAACCTAGTTAAATAAAAGGGAGAAGGCCGGCCTCCCCAAAAAAGTCTTATCAGTCTACCAGTCAAGGTGAACGCACTCGTCCCGAGTACAAAGGACAGGCGGAAGCGACCCCGCCCATCCGGGTACCGGGACAGGTTACGTGCGCGAACATCACCCAGAAAGAGACATTCGACAAGAGTGTGCCGAACAGTATGGGGTACGACGCAGTCGTCACAGTAGGGCGCTGGCGAGCGCTCCATCAAATAGCGATGCATCGCACGATTATGTCCGATTCGGAGAAGAGAGAAAGCGACCTGAAGCCGTCGCGGCATCGGGGGATAGGTGAATGGGAACAATCGAGGCGCAATGGCACACCACTTTAAGTTCCCTTCGACCGTCTACCATCTTCTTTGCCAAGCAGTCCGAAGAGCTGCCCGTATTCCTGCCATGTAGTCGGTGTGAGGAAGAGCGAAACGCTGGTCCGATCGCAGAGGCCTCGCGGACTCTTTGGCGCCCTCATCGGAGTGCTCATTCCCCGCAATTCCGACATGTCCAGGAACCCAGCAGATAATCTCGACATCCACCCGGCTCGCCAAAACCGTGGCGTCACGGATATCGCGAACCAGGGGAGGCGGAGATTCCAATGCCCTGAGAGCACTCAGGGCGCTTTGTGAGGCGCGATAGATCACAATCCGGTCTCCGAACCGGGCACGTCGCGTAATCTCCCGTACCGAGAGGTGTATTGCCACCAGCTCGGCCGTGAAGACAGACGCAGCGCCTGGTAGAGCCCCGCTGACTTCAAACAGAGGGGATACGGCGTGGAAGCCGACCCCCTCTTCGGACTTGGAGCCATCCGTATACACTGGCACGGTTCCAGCGTGACACGATGTAGGCTCCAAAAAGGTCGAACGTAATACTCCCGGCGCCGTACAAGCTTTGGGAGCAAAGGCGTGGCGACAAATAGCCAAATGTGGTACCCTCCAGGGTGGCGTCCTGGGCAGAACCAGGGACGCCACCGGCCCGAGAGCTATATGTAGCTCTCGAAGGAGTTTCCTGGCCCTAAACCCAAAGGGCTTAGGGTATGACTAGCGTCTCTCGGCGGCATAGGCACCATCGAGATCAGCTGCGGATGCAGTGAGAGCTGTTGGCGACTGAGGGAGGCGCCGGGCTCGCGCGTACAGGCGAGTGATGCAGTACACGCGGCGCAGAGCGAGTGGCATCTCCCCAGCATCGACCAACAGGCTCTCAATGGAGGAAGTGCGGAAGGCACCGGTCGCAAGGCGAAGGCCGGTGTGGTGGATCGAATCCACCTTCCACAATAAACGCTCAGCTGCCGATGCATAAAACTCGCATCCGTAGTCAAGCTTCGAACGAACAAAGGATCGATAAAAAAGTAGGGCAGTAGCTTATCAGCGCCCCAAGCGCTGAACGTCACGGAACGGAGAATGTCCATGGCGCGGGTACAAGCGACCCTAAGGGCCAAATATGAGCCTCCCAGGTGAGGCGTCGATCAAATACAAGACCGAAAAAAGGGTGCGATTCCACCACATCCAGGCGCACCCTATTAAGAAACAAATCTGGATGGGGGTGAAGCCGTGGATGGCGGCAGAAGTGCACCACCTTAGTCTCGGCCAAAGAAAACCGAAACCTGTGCGCTTCGGCATAGCGAGAGACGCGGTTCAATGCCTGTTGGAGTCGACGCTCCAGAGTTGGCATCTGGGCCGCGCAAAAAGAGATCGAAAGGTCGTCCACGTAGAGCATAGCGAGAACATCTTCCGGCAGCACCGAGGTGATGCCGTTGATACTTAGGGCAAAGAGTGCGACACTGAGGACACTTCCCTGCGGGACACCCTTTTCCTGCTCCTTTGGGCCGGAGAGGGCTTCCCCTTACCCATACGCGGAATCGAAGATCTCGCAAAAATTCAGATATTAACATTGGGAGGCGTCCCTTCACCCCATCGTGTGGAGAGTCTCCATGATACCGTATCGCCATGCGGTATCATAGGCCTTCTCCAGATCGAAAAAAACCGTGGGGTAGTGCTGTCTACGAAGGAAAGACTCGCAGACGGCATTTTCCAGTCGGAGCAGAGCATCCGACATGGAGTGGAACTTGCGGAAGCCGCACTGTTCAGAAGACAGATGGCCTCCGCTGTCCAGGAAAAAGGCTAAACTAACATTTACCAATTTCTCCATCAACTTGCACACGCAAGAGGTTAGAGAAATTGGGCGGAAACCGGTCGGAGTAGAGTGATCTCTACCCGGTTTGCGAAAGGCGAACACAGTAGCGATTCGCCAGGAGTCTGGGAGAAGACCCTCCACCCAGAACCTGTTGAACAAATCTAACAGAAAGGCCATGCCTCGCTCACCCATGTGTCGAAGCATGGCGTACGGTACATCGTCCGGACCATGGGGGTGTCCGCGCACGAAGCGAGAGCGGAGCGCAACTCACTCACAGTAAACTTGTCGTTGAAGGGTTCTCCGCATCTGGAGGTAAAGTCAAGTCGGCAACATTCAGCGAAATCACGACGTACATTGAATGCTGGCGGAGCAGCATCCCGGCTAGAGAATGCGGAAAAAGCGGTCGCTAAGGATTCCGCCACGGACGCGGGGTCCGAGATTGGTCCCATTCTCCTGGAGAACGGGAGGGGGGTCCTGCGAGAACTTGCCCCGAATCGTTTTGACTCGCCTCCACACCTCTGGGAGAGGGGTCTTTCCCGTTAAGTGAAGACACGTATGCCCGCCAAGAAGAGCGGTGGGCCTGCTTCGAAATATACCTGAACCTAGCCCTAGCCCGACAAAATTCACCGACAATGAAATCGTTCGGGCAGCGCATATAGGAAAAGGACTCTGTTTGAGGGCAGTCTCGAACTCGGCCGACCACCATGGTAGTGGTCAGCGTGCAAAATGGCCAGACGTCCTAGGAATAGTTGTCAGGCCCACGGCGATGAGGTTGCCGGAGAAGAACTTAACGGCCTCATCTACCGACTTAAACTCCTCGACTGAGATACAGAATTCAGTCATTTCCTGAAATGCAGGCCACCGCGCCCGCGCCAAGCACCACCGAGGTGGTCTCTCCGGCGGCAGTTGCCCTCAAAATGATATTTGAATGGGAAAGTGATCACTACCATGGAGGTCATCGACCAGCCCCCAATCAAAATCAGGCTGTGCATCCGAAGAGCACAAAGATAGGTCAAGGCAAGAAAATGAAGCGGTTCTCGGACAGTGATGCGTAAACTCATACACGTTTAGGACACCCATCTCAAGCTCTTGGATCAGATCGGCAAGGACTTGTCACTTGGGATTTATGGAGTAATCTTCCCAGAGAGGATGCCTGCCGTTCAGATCTCCAAGCAAGAGATAGGGCCTCGGCAACCGTGCCACGACGCGGCGGAAGTCCCCCGCGTCGAAGTCACCTGACGGTGGAATGTAAGCAGAAATGATAATATACCTGCTATCTAGGTGCAGCTGCACAGCCACTGCCTGAAAGGAGGTATCTAAAGATAAAGGAAGAACGGAGACATCATGCCGGGTGTAAACCGCGCATCCCCCAGCCCGGCCATCCTACGGTGGTGGGGTCACAAGACCGTTATACCCCGGGAGGGCGGGCAGGGGGCACGCGCCTAGCATGGTCTCCTGCAAAAAGATAGCTAACGGGTAACGAGACGAGACGAGCCTCCGCAGCTCCTCCCAGTTGGCCCAGAGTACACGGTAATTCCATTGAAGGAATATGCCCTCCAGGCCTAGCTCGGAGGAGACGCGGGGGCCCTCCTCGAACTGAAGACCCTCACGGGAATGGCCGTACGCTTCCCGGAGGCAGAACCCCGGGCGCTGTTGGCCGGACAAAGCGCTGAAGGCACTGTCGCTTTCGAGGACTTACTGGGGGAAGTTGGGCTATCCATGCGAGTCTTTTCCTTCCTCCGCCTCGAATCCTTAGGCGGGCGTTGCGGTTTCGGAGGCGAGGTGGCCCTCCTTTCGAGGAATCACCGTCTCCGAGCCACTCGGTCCTCCACGAGGCGTGCGCGAAGGAGCCAAAGATCATTTGAGGCTGTCCTCTTTTCAGGGGACAGCTTTAGGAACCCCGGAAGATGTCCTGGCGATCAACTTCAGGAGGGACGGGGGGGGGGGGGGCTCCTGTGAGTCTAACGATTCGGTGGAGGCGCGTGGGCGTTTCGCCTTACGGAAAACGATCACGCTGGGGGAGCCCTGGTTTTAGTCGGGACTGAGTATGAACCCTTTTTACCGCCAGCTTTACCAGGGAAGCACCCTGGTTGAGTAGAGCCCGCAGAAGGGCTCCGAATGTGCGCGGAAACAACCGTGCTCGTTGGCCTGGATGGGCCAAGAGTAGAGGGTGCATTTCTAACTATTGAGGCATATGACATCCCAGGCAGAGCCGGGAGCACCAGGACCAAGTGCTCAGCCTCGTGGAATGAAAGTCACTCCTGGGCCTGAACGGCCAGGATTTCTTTCTCAAGGAGATTGCACCACATTGCTTCGAATAAGCGGGGTGCGGCTCTCCGCAATTGACACATTTATCCCACACACGATTTAGACTTATCGTTTCCGGCCTGGGAGCAATTTACACAAACTTCACGTGACCCCGACTTTGCACGTCTACAAGAAAGATTCGTATGGCCGAAGCGGTGACTGTAATAGGACCTCGGCGGCAGTGGCACAAATGCCTTCACGCGGTAGCGGTACCAACCGGCCCCCACCGACTCAAGGAGCTTGTCAAGTCGAACGTGACGAAGAGTGTAGGGGTGGGTGTCGAGGACCCTCCCTGTTTTCTCCACACGTTCGACCTTGACCGCCCCATGGTCGCCAGCTCTGAGGTGATGTCCTCTATGGAGTAGTCAACGAGTTCCCTCGCATAAACTACTCCTTTCACATAGTTCATGGTAGAGTGCGGCGTCACACTCACCGGGGTGCCATCACGTGTTCAAAGAGCACTTATCTTGGCCGCCTCAGCGGGATTCGCCGCATTCACCAAAAGGCTCCCGTCCGAGAAACGGGTCACCTTCGGCTCTCTACCAATTGCACTAGATAATGCTCTCCTCTGATGGATCCTGTTGCCCTTGGCCAACATGGTGCCATCAGTAGAGCGAATAACGAGGAAGCGTTTGAAGCCAGCGGGCTCGAAAACGCCAGGTAACCTCTGATGAGGGGCCCCGACGTTATCGAGGCTCCGCCCTGCTCTCTTTTCGTATCAGTCATGGTCGGGGGCTCCGGACCCTGGGGGGCAGAGGGGCCACATGTACAGATCTTGGCTTGGTCGCTTCCCAAAGTCGCAGGAGACACATCCTTCCCCACAGCCCCCGCGGATGGAGAGGAGCCTCGAGTCTTCTTAGTCTTGTTTTTTTTTTTTGGAGAAGAGGGCTAGGCATGAAACTGCTTCTCACCTCCGCCGCTAGGAGCCCCCAGGCCAGATGGACCTACCTCAGCCAGGTCTTTCTCTGAAATGGAGAAGGTCCTGGTGGTCGCAGGGGCACTGGTTGGAATAAATCCCTCCTCTCCTTCTACTGTCTCGGAGACCCCAGCCGTTTGAGGAGGACCTTCCATAGGGGCGGATTCGGGTTCGGGGTTTGGCGCCGAGCCCGGATTCCCCCCCATGGAAAGCCCTACCACCTGAGGCTGGGTTGCCTCAAGGACCATTTCTATCACAGGAGGGGCCTCCAGTTGGCCATCCCCTCACAGGATATCGCAGGTCCCATTGGCAGCGTCACCAGTCGTGTGTGGGGAGGTACAGGCCTTGACCCCGGCAAGGTTCAATATTCTTGCAGGCAGGTCTTTTGAGGGAAGCGACCGAAGAGGCCTGGCTTCCCCCCCCCTAAGGGGGGTTTGCCCTACCGAGCCGCTTCATTGAAGAGCGGTCGGCCATAGGCTGCCTGTTGGCTTTTTTGGCAGTCCCCTTAGAAAGAAACGGAGAGACTGCCGCTGGAAATAGGGAGGTGCCCGAAAGCACCTCCAGACAAGGGGTGAGGGGGAGTCGCCTACACCCGTAGTCGTAGGAGAGGAGTAAGCCTCCTCTCTGGTTAGAGAAATATGGAGGCTTCCCTGCGAAAGCACAGGGGGGCGACCCCCATTTTTTTTCGGTGGAGCTGCCCGAGGGCGGCTACCTCGTTGTTACAGGGGGAATTAAGGGGATTTTTGTGATATACTCATCATTGGGCATGGTGACTTTTTTTTACGGGATGCAATACCACATCACCCCTCGCAGTAGCCTGCTCTGCAAGGGATGCTTACAGGCCTGGCAGAGCAGGTGCCACCATTTAAGACCACCCCTCCGGCCTGCTGACCTGAAAGCCCTTCAGCATAGCGGCTCCTCCTTGGGTACGGCGTAAAATCAAGGATAGATGGTGAAGTGATAAGGAAAAGGGACGTGAGGAAGGTATGAGTGGGGATGAAGCAGGTTGTTTAAAAACCACCATCGCGAATCGGAGCTCAGGGGTTAGGGAACTTTGTCCCCTGCCCCCTCAGCTCCGATCCGGGAGGGTTGGCTGAGAAGAAGGTCAGCATCTGTCCTGTGAAATTAGAGGCTGACCAGAGAAAGTTGTGAGAGGTTGTATGAAAAGCGACGAAGGAAGGGAGGGAGGCTAAGCTGGGGCCGGATGGAGCGCTGGATCCCGTCAGCACGGCGGCCAGGATGGCAAGTCGTCGCGCCCCTTACGGGGAGGGGGGGGAGATGGTGATGGGAAGATGAGGGAGAGGAAGAGGTAGGAAGGGAGGAGGAGGAAGAAGGAGACAAATTTCACGATTTTCTACCAATCGCCATTTGAGTAATCGCAAAATGTCAAAGTTGCAAGACGCGGCGAAGCCCTATCCAATACCATCTCTAATTAACTTGAAGAAAATGAATGTAAAGTTGAAAATTCAATAAAAGGAAATGTTAGAGAAATATTCCCTCCCGCTCACCCCTGTCTCCCAATCGCGACACAAAGCTACGACCGAGACGGAATTGTACCCGTAGCAAAACTTGGGCTGAGAATTTCCTCTCAACTCGTCTTCCACCAACAAAATGTGACCCAAGTTCTAGACTGTGGGATGAACACGAGGGTATAGTCGTTTTTTTTTGTCAAGCGCTGCGCTGTTCTGGGGGTAGGGGGTGCCACTAATGGAAATTAAATAAAAAGCTCGCTCGGAACTCTCACCAGGTCCTTACAATGACAGCGCTCTCTTTTAGTAAGGTCACTGCAATAGGACGTATTCATTGCAAAAAAATACAGGTCTAGTCACAATAGCTGTGTTCTACCTCTTCACGGTGACCTAACACTAATTTAAGGATACTCCTCCAATAGTGAAACGAGCAAGGGCACAAAACGTAAATTTGGGTTGAATATAATTAATAGGAGCCATTAAGCGGTTAGGGGGGGAGGGGTCAAAATGGGGTTGCAGCTCCTCTCTGCACGCTTCTCACCTCACAGTACAAGGATTTAAATCTACCCATAGAAGCCTTATTTATTTATTTTTTATCTGACGTCTTCCATTTCGACCCCCCACCCCCACTTTCCTCCGGAATGAAAGAACAATCTCTCGTGGAAATCGATCAGTCGGGTTGAACTTTCAGCAACGAAAACTTAAACTATCCCTCCCCCTCCCTTCCCAGTGTGGGCGACTATACAAGCAGGGGCGGAGGGGAAGGGGGTCAGTCAGAAGCGAAAAGACGAGGGCAGTCAAATGCAACTGGTGGACCCCATTTCCAAACCTAAAGTACACATATTTGAGGAAAACAACAACAACAAAACCCACACACCACCGGGCAACGACTTTAGACCAGTCTCGAAGCCATTAGAGCTTGATCGCGGCCGTTGCATCCAAGTTTCACCTTTATGCTGGACTCCCGACATGGATGAACAGAAGGAGAGAGAACGGGTTTTTTTTTCAAATTATTGCGGTTTACTGAAGGATGCTTCCCTTTCATTCGATAAAGGTAATTTTAATCGACTGACTCGATTCAAGGTGAGCGCACCGAAAATCCAGAAGTTAAAACGGATGGCCAATTTAAAAATTACGAGGCAATTTATCACTAATTACGCGGGATTTCACTCAAAGTTTTTAACTTTTGGGCTTAAAGCTAGAACATTTCCCGAAAATAGCTACCACTACTACTACCCATTACAGTGATCGCGTGCTCCACGCCACACCTCCACCATATACGAATCCATGAAAGCACGAGAAATTTATACAATTGAAAACAGTGAGTTGAACGAAGGACGGGGCTAGGCCGGCCATACATTTCACTCGCGAACATTACTCAAGGTTTCCGAAAGCCGCGTGAGTGGTTTTACATGACGGCACACATTTCGGCGTGTCTCCGTCGAGTTAAGCAGTCAGTAGTTGAAGTTCTTGAATAAGTCGCAAGATATTTTCTAGATACGCCGCCTCCTCTATTTCCTTAGCTTATGTCAGATCGGATAGGGGCTAAGAGGGATTAAGGATGAGACTAATAGCTAATCTCTAGGTAAAGGGCCGTAACGTGCAAGAAGAATTTCCTAAAACTAAAAGCACTAGACAGTAAGCATTCATTGCGAGGCTTTCGCTCATCGCCATGGAGACGAGAGAGCGAGACAGCCAGCAGCTGAGCTCAGTCAAGAGGTGGGAGTGCAATGCCCCACCGGCGCTATTTGTCAAGCGTGCGTGTACTGCCTTGGTGTTGCGAGATCCCCCCCCCCACGCACACGTTTACATTCTTTATATTGTCCTTGACTATCCCCACGATGGGCGATGAGGAGGGGGGGAGGACTTTAGACAGTGTTTGTGTCCTTTATCTCCCTCATGTTCCAATGGGTCAATAAGACTCATTACCAAGGCCTTCGGGGTTGAAGGTTAGCTAGTACAATCTTGCACATCCTTTTCACTATTTCCGTTCTACTTATCAACATGCGTCGGTTCTTTCCCTTTCTCTACTTGGTAAAAATGCCTTAGCTGGAACCAACGAGGGTACTGCCTTTTCTAAATAAAAGTCGAATGCTTACTAGTCGGCTGGAGAGGAAGGAGGCGCCAGTCAAAGAACCAAATTTAGGAACTGGCTGATTATTCAACTGACCGAACGAAGGACCCTGCCCTATTTCATTAATCGCACCTTTGTCTAAAAAGTATAGCACAACAACCAACGAGGTCATATCATACAAAGTATTTAGGAGATTTGTGTTGAGTTCAGCAAAACTCCAGATACGTCACCTGATAAGTAAAAGAAAGATGGGGGTGGGGTTTAAGAGAAAAGGGTGGAAAGAAGATATACGATCAAACCCACCACATCCAACTGGATGGAGTAAAGAAAAAGAATAACAAAAAAATGGCAATAATGGTTGGGGATACAGTGTGTACCGAAGCAAGCATCGACACATACAATGCTGGAAAGTGGGGTAGTCCAGACACAAGCAGGACCCAACTTTCGTAGTCCCCCCCCTCTCTAAACCCCAACTTGTCTACTTGGCCTATGTCCCTTCTATACATAAACACGAATCTCTTAAAAAATACTTAAGGGTGAAATCCCCCCCCCCCCATGGGAGTTTTTTCGCAATTTATATATCCAAATAATTAACCCCGCCCATACGTGTAAGGAGAAAAATGGGGTCAAGAATCAAAGTAGGGGAATTTAGTGCGACCCCCCCCCCTGCAGAGGGACGAAAATAAGGAGGAAAGGAGCAAAAAGAGTTTAGGGAACACAAACTGCAGCGAATCCCGATCGATGGAAAACTGGGATTGGAAAAGGCAGTTATTCAAATTAGAGTAACGTTCCAAAAACACTAAGCTAGGCTGCATCGAGGGAGACGACGAGACTGCAAACTTAGATCTATCGACTAAAAGTCATTTCCCAAATTTCCCTCCAACAATACAAGTTGAATAAACAGCGATAGATTAGGCCACTTCCACTCTGGCTACGGTTCATCCATCATCAAGATAAATGAAAAGGCCATAATGTGTGCATGTGAGAAGGTATTTACATTTTATACATACAATAGGGCATACCTATGCCCAATGTAAATGAAAAATTATTTACAATAAAACTGAATAATGCTTCAATTTAATAGTTGGCGGCGCCCAGACTTGATTCAGGCAAATGCTCTTTCACCTATAAAATGAAAAAATCCCAAAACATAATTCAGGGGAAGGGGATATTGGAGAAGGAAGTTGAAAGGAAGCCATACAAGCACTTCCTTATCAAGCAACACCATAAATTGGGCGTCAATCAGTTTTTATTGCAATGTTAATTCAGTCATACTTGGCTGAACTTTCAAGTACGCGGTTAAAAAAAATGAGGAATCGGCCATAGTATCGACGTTAATTAAGATGGCTCGGATGAAATGACGGGTAAGGATTCTTCCACCCAAAAGGGCAATTTATTATTCCTAGCAAAGATGGAGCCGAATAACCAGTGACATCACGAATCGAGACTTCTGGACATTTTCTGCCAAGTCCAGATATGCAGGTGGTTACTTGAAACAAAGAAGGCAGCTGCGCCCTATTAAAGTCGAAGAAATCAGCTCAGCACGCATCGAACTATAAGGGCCACTTAAATATGGGGTCGTTCACCTCCTTCCGGCAACAAGAACTTAAAAAAAAAAAAATACCCCGTTGTCATAGTAAATTGGGAATTATTTCTTATCACAGTTGGAGAGCGGAACCATGAAATATTTAACGTTCGCACCGGACCAGTAAACTCAATTAAGAGGCCACAGCGCCTCCATTCGAGATTAAACTAACCAAATCCACGCCGAGGTTGCATAAACAGAAGAAAGTGCTCTTTATCCAAAACTTCCTTCCTCCAATATAGCCAATGCCCTAGACGCGTGCAAGGAAATTATCTTAAGGGGGGGGGGGTACTACATAGGTTGATGTACAAACTAGTTTCAGATAAAAATAAACGAGGAAAGAGAGAGAAGGGGATGGGGCGAGAGAGGGGATGGGGCGAGAGAGGGAAGGGTGGAGAGAACGAGTGTCGCTGTTTTAGCCCCTCCCAAGTATCGATCGATGTCAGGTCGAGCTCGAGCGAAGCCACGTGATCCTGCTTCCATTCCTTGGCGGACGGAGGAAGAGGGGAGCAGAGTTTCCAGCGACCCTCTCTCACTCTTCCCCTCCCCCGC
Organism: Ceratothoa steindachneri; assembly: GCA_963969495.1. NCBI lineage: Eukaryota > Metazoa > Arthropoda > Malacostraca > Isopoda > Cymothoidae > Ceratothoa > Ceratothoa steindachneri. The sequence continues at coordinate 97,245,831 of OZ018322.1, forward strand.
ATCGCCCGTCCGTAGTCCTTCCTTCCTTACACTGGTTCACTTTCGACGGCAGCGGGCAACAAGCACGTTTCACTCGATAGCGCCAGTGATAGCAGGTCGCTCTCATAGACTCCCGCTCTTTTGACTATTCTCTAGCCACCTCAAACGTTGAAGTCGGCGAATAGGCGGGGGGGGGGGGTATATTCCTGCTTGCGTGACGAGAACCAAGTTGTTCATACGCCCACCCTTATATTGAGCGACTTACCAACAGGGGACTAGAGGGGAGAAGATAATCTTCACACATTAAGAGTTCCGGAATTGACTCTCATTTCTAATCCACATACATAAACACAAGAACATCGTCAAAGCGACTCTTCTTTAGCCCTGCCTAACAGAAACTTTAATAGGCATGAGAGGAAGGTCTTAAAGAGAAGTTCGGCCTATTATGACTTAAAGAACGAATTTAGCAGTTACCAATGACGCCCTTTAATGGCCAAAGGGATGGTTGTGTTAGCTCTGAAGTAACCGCGGATAGGAAGACCCAAGATTGATGGATGGATACGCCAAAGCAAAACTAACGAGAAAAAATCTAGCCACAAACAAACAATTTCGTCTAACACAGTCATAGTGATTCTCTTTCTGCCTTCCTCGTCCCCTCGCATTGTCATTCAGAGCCTTTATATTCTCCCCTTCCTCGCCTCTTTCACAGGGGCACGGTTTGTGACCCGCGCTCGGCAGTTCCACCTAGGAGGGAGTCGCGACTCTAACCACAAGAGCGTTGCAAATTCAAACATGGAACAGTTGATCGTAAGGCGTTTGGTAATGGCGAACCAAAACCTGCTCTAAATTCGTGAGATTTTAAAGTGGTTGGAACTAGACGCAGTTATGAAGTGACAAAGTTAAGACTATCACACCTGATGGGTGAAGGAAATTGAAGCATGCAATGACATTTACGAGGAAGGAAATGAATTTTAGAAACAAAAGGAAAGGACAACTGTGCAGAAAGTAGGAGAAAAACGATGAGAAAAGAACCTTGCAACACTAGTAAAGTAAATTCAATGTACGCAGTGATGATATGGGGTTGGTATATCTTGCTATTGTATAACGTGCACCCACGGTTCGGTGAAAACGATCCCGTGTACTGCAACAGCAAAAGTCAAGGTTAAAATATCCATTTGATACGGCTGTTTTACAGGGCTGTTAGATTTGTATAATTGATACAGTCACTTGCTTAGCGTGAATGATAAGCGTGCTATAGGTGTGCCCGGTGCAGCGTTACGGTTGCTACTCGTTGCTACACTAACCACAAACGATTCAACACTGTAAACTTGTATTTGCTTCTTCGTGCAGAGTCATACAAATGAGAATATAGTGGTAGAAACGGAAACTATCCATCTCTAAAGAAAGTGCGACTAAGAGAGGAAAGGCAAACCCTCGGGGACTGCGAACGACAGTGAATATCGATCCGTTTCTTCTTCCTCCGTGAATGTTATCACGAAATTGACGACAGTCGTGTTCCTTGTAAACGGCCACAGCATTCCTGACGGAATTTCAGCAGGAGATGGAACAGTTTCTGAGCTTGGCCTTTGGGGGATGGGGGGTTAAGATTTTAAGAGCTCATCTGGCGGCTGCCTACTTGGGCATTAGTCGCCGTATTCAACACTGCCTAATACTAGGCTACTTTAAAAGATGCAAAAAAAAAAAAAAAAACAATAAAAAGAAAAAGGGGCAAAAAGCAGGAAACAGGATCCGGCGTCGGGGGGAGGTACGCCTCCCACCGGCCAAGGAACGTGCGACCTACTAAAGTAACGAAAACCCAAAGAAAAACCCAACTAGTTAAATAAAGGGCAAACGGCCGGCCCCCCCCCCCCCAAATGTCTATAAGTCCACCAGTCAATGTGCACGAACTCATCCCGAGTACAAGGGACAGGCGGAGCGACCAAGGCCATCACGGTACCGGGACAGGTAACGTGCGCAAAGATCACCCAGACTTCGACATTCGACAAGAATGTGCGGAACAGTCTGGGGGACAACGCAGTCTTCACAGTAGGGCGCTGGCGAGCTTCCCATAAAATGACGGTGAGTCCCTCGAATGTGTCCAATTCGGAGACGACAGGAAAGCAAGCTGAAGCCTTCGAGGCATTGGGTACCCCCCAACGCGGAAACAGTCGCGACGCAATGGTACGCGACTTTAAGTTCCTTTCGACCGTCTCCCATCTTCATTGCCAAGCAGCCCAGAGAGCTGCCAGTATTCCTGGCATGGATCCGGTGTGAGGAAGAGCGAAACGCTGGTCCTGTCGCCGAGATCTCGCGGGCTCTTTGGCGCCCTCATCGGCGCGTCATCCCCGCAATTCCTACATCTCTAGGAACCCAGCAAAGATAATCTCGACATCCAGCCGCCTTGCCAAAACCGGGGCGTCACGGATATCACGAACCAGGGGATGCGGAGAACCCAATGCCCCGAGAGCAACCAGGGTACTTTGAGTCGCTACGAATCACAATCCGGTCTCAGAACCGGGCGGGTAGCGTAATTTCCGGTACCGAGTGGTGTATTGCCACATCTCGGCCGTGAAGCCAGAAGGAGCGCCTAGCAGAGCCCCGACGTATTAAAACATAGAGGATACGGCGTGGAAGCCGACCCCCTCTTGGGACTTGGAGCCATCCGTATACACTGGCACGGTTCCAGCATGACACGAGGTGTGCTCCAAAAAGATTGAGCGCAATACTCCCGGCGCCGTACAAGCTTTGGGAGCAGAGGCGTGGCGACAAATAGCTAAATGTGGTACCACTCAGGGTGGCGTCTTGGGTAGAAACAGGGGCGCCTCCGGCCCGAGAGCTATATTTATCTCTAAACACAAGGGCTTAGGGTATGACTCGGGTCTCGGCAGCATAGGCACCGTCGAAATCAGGGAGGCGCCGGGCTCGCGCGTACAGGTGAATAATGAACTGTGCGCGGCCTAGGGCGAGTGGCATATCCCCAGCATCGACTAGTAGGGTCTCAATGGGGAAATTGCGGAAGGCACATGTCGCAAGGCAAACGCCAGTGTGGTGGATCGAGTCCACCTTCCGCAATACTCACTCGGCTGCGAATGCATTAAACACGCATCTGTAGTCGAGCTTCGAAGGAACAAAGGATCGTTAAAAAAATAAGGTAGTAGCCCTATGAGCGTTGAACGTCACAGAACGGAGAATATCCATGGCGCGGGTACAAGAGACCCCAAGGCTGCGAATATGAGCATCCCTGGTGAAGCGTCGGTTAAATACAAGACCAAGGAAACGGTGCGATTTAACCACTTCCAGGTGTACGCCATTAAGAACCAAGTCTGGGGCAGGGTGGAGCCGTGGATGGCGACAGAAATGCACCACCTTAGCCTTGGCCAAGGAAAAGCGAAACCTGTGCGATTCTCAATAGCAAGCGACGCGGTTCAATGCCTGTTGGAGTCGAGACTCCAGAGTTGGCATCTGGGCCGCGCCAAAATAGATCGAAATGTCGCCCACGTAGAGCCTTGCGAGAACATCTTCCGATAGCACCGAGGTGCTGTCGAATATAAACATTGGGAGGCGTCCCCTCGCCCCTATCGTGTGGAGAGTCTCCATGATACCTACCGTATCGCCATGCGGTATCATAGGCCTTCTCCAGATTGATAAACACCGTGGCGTAGTGCTGTCTACGAAGGAAGGCCTCGCTGACGGAATTTTCCAGTCGGAGCAGAGCATCCGACGTGGAGTATAACTTAGGGGAGCCGCACTGTGCAGAAGACAGATTGCCTCCGCTGTCCAGAAAAAAAGGCTAATCTAAAATTTACGAATTTCTCTATCAACTTGCAAACGCACCAATCCTGGGCGGAAACCGGCCGGAGTAGAGTGATCTCTTCCTGGTTTGCAAAAGGCGATCAGAGTAACGATTCGCCATAAATCTGGGAGACCCTCCAACCAGATCTTGTTGAACAAATCTAACAGAAAGGCCATTCCTCGCTCTCCCAGGATCGAAGCATGGCGTCCGGAACATCGTCCGGACCATGGGCGGTGTCCACGCACGAAGCAAGAGCGGAACCCAAATCACACACAGTAAACCTGTCGTTGAAGGGTTATCTGCCTCTGTAGGTAAAGTCCAGCCGGCGGCCAGACGAAATCGTTCGGGTGGCGCTTATAGCGCATGTAGGCATAGCGCTTCTGCTTGAGTGCCGTCTTACAATTGGCTGACCACCATGGGAGTGGTCGGCGTGAAAAACGGCCAGACGTTCTAGGAATAGTAGCTAGGCCCGCGGCGATGAGGTTACCAGAAGAACTCAACTGCTTCATCTACCGATATAAACTCTGCGACTGAGATAGAGAATTCAGTCATTTCCTGAAATGCAGACCAGCGAACCCGCGCCAAGCAGTACCGGGAAGGGCTCTCGGGCGGCAGCAGCCTAGATAATGATATTTGAATCGAAATTGATCACTACCAAGGAAGTCATCGAGCACTCCCTAATCAAAATCAGGCTTCATCCGGAGAGCAGAAAGATAGATCGATGCAGGAAACCGAGCTCTTCTCGGGCAGTGATGCGTAACTCATCGACATTTAGGGCACTCATCTCAAGCTCGCGATCAGGTGGGCAAGGAATTGACCCAGGGGATTAATAGAGTAGTCTCCCACAGAGGGTATCAACCGTTTAGATCTCCGAGCAAGAGAAAGCGCCTCGGCAATTCCATTGAACGAATATGCCCTCCAGGCCTAACTCAGAGGAGACACGGGGGCCCTCTTGGAACAGAAGACCCTCACGGGAATGGCCGTACGTTTCCCGGAGGCAGAACTCGCGGCGCTATTGGCCGGACAATGCGCTGTTGCCTTCGAGGACTTATTGGGGGAGGTTGGATTCGTCATGCGAGTCTTTTCCTCCCTCCGCCTTGAAACCATAGGCGGCTGTTGCGGCTTCGGAGGCGGGGGCCCCTCATTTCGAGGATCCACCGTCTCCAAGCCACTCAGTCCCTCACTGGGCGTGGGCGAAGGAGCAGAAGCTCCTTTGTTCTGTCATTTCGAGGGGCAGCTTTAGGAACCCCGGAAGATGGCCTTGCGACCAACTTCGGGGGGGGGGGTGCCAACTACGGGTCTAACGACTCGGTGGAGGCGTATGGCCGTTTCGTCTTAGGGGAAACGGTCACGCTGGGGGAAGGATGAGGGTTCTGGTTTTAACCGGGGATGGATGTGGACCCTTTGTGCCGCCAGCTTTACCAGGAAAGCGCCCGGGGTGGGTAGAACCCGCAGAAGTGTTTTGAATGGGCGCGGAAACGATCATACTCGTAGGCCTGGAGGGGCCATGGGCTGCCTGTTGGCTTTCTTGGCAGTCCCTTGGAAAGTAAAGGGGAGAATGCCGCTGGGAAGATGGAGGCGCCCGAAGGCACCTCTAGATAAGGGGGTGAGGGGGTCCCCTACACTCGTAGGCGAAGGAGATTAGTAAGGTCCTCTTCGGTTACAGTGATTTGGAGGGTCCCTGCGAGACTACAGGGGGGGAGGCTCCATATTTCTGTGGAGCTGCCCGAGGGGGGTTCCAACGGTGGACAAGGGGAAATTGAGTCGAGATTTTATATTTTATCATCACTGGGCATGGTGACCCTAATTTTTTTACGGGAGGCAGGCGCTAATCATCCCCTCGCAGCAGCGCTTTGCAAGCGGTGCGTACGGGGCTGGCAGAGCCAGGCGCCGCCATTTAAGGAACCCCCTCCCGCCTGGTGACCTGGCAGCCCTTCAGCATGGCAGATCCAACTTGGACACGGCGTACATTTGATAGCGTAAAGTGAGAAGGAAAGTGGATGGGAGGAAGGTGAGTGGAGATGAAGCAGGTTGCTAAAAAACCACCATCTCAAACCGGAGCTCAGGGGTTAGGGAACATTGCCATGCGCTATCATGGGCCTTCTCCACGTCGAAAAACACTGTAGCGTAGTTTCGTATACGAAGGAAGGCCTCGCATACGGCATTTTTCAGTCGGGGCAGAGCCTCCGACGTGGTTGAACTTTTTTTTTCATTTTAAGAGCTCATCTGGCGACTGCCTACTTGGGCATTAGTCGCCTTATTAAAAACTGCTTAGTACTAGGCTACTTTAAAATAAGATTTAAAAAAAAAACCTAACACTAAAAATATCGTGGTTGAACTTGCGGAAGCCGCACTGTGCATAAGAGACAGATGGCCTCCGCTGCTCCACCTTTGTCACGGTGTAAAAAGGATACAGTGTGAAGTTAGAAGGAAGGGGGGTGTGAGGAAGGTATGCGTGGAGATGAAGGTTAGGGAACATTGTCCCCTCCCTTCACCCCTCAGCCCCGATCCGGGATAGTTGGCTGAGAAGGTCAGTATCTACCCTGTGAAATAGAGGCCGACCGGAGAAAGTTGTGGGAGAGGTTGCAGGGGAAGTGAGGAAGTAGGGGAGAAATACAGGCTGTCTGAAAGGACAAGAGGCTAAGCTGCGGCCGGACGAGGCGCTATGGCTCGTCAGCCCCTTACCACATACACGCACTGCTACCCGGAATAGATATTTACAATCGAAGTGGACGGAGCGACGGAGCAATGGTCTATTGTAATCTGTACAGCCGAGGTCAAATGAAAGCTAAACCTGAAAACCCGACCGAGAATAACTAAAAATCTATCTCTGAACGCGCTCAGAGCACCTCCCATTGCAGAATGGGTCTACCGAGCCTTACTAGGATGAGGCGCCAACCAGGCAATAGATTAACACACTCGTGCCTTTGCAACATCCCCATAGGGAAAGGACGGATACATACTTTTTTTTTAATCACTAATTATCCCGCCCATCATCCACCCCTATACCTTCAGTAATGCCTCCTGGTGGTCACCAAGATGGCTACGACAGTGCTATCATTCGAATATTACCAGACTGCAAATAACGTTTCCCTCCCCTCTGTGAGTTATATTTCTTCACTTTACCGGCAATCATTATAAAGGAAACTGGCAGAGCTCAACGCGATATGCCCCCCCCCCTCGAATAGGGATAGCACGAAGGCTAACGAAACAATGGACACATAAATTGAGCTATGGGTCCCAAGGACTGCTGCAGAGATTCTCTTAAACAATGGGACGGACGTCTTACAGCCCCTAAAGTCGCGTGCAAGAGATCATAGCCGTTTAATATGAAACCCAACTTTAATCAGGCACACGACAAAAAGGCAATTAAGATTACAGTGGCAACCGTCTTTTTCCCATCATATTCGCCACTAATTGAACATGCCCAGGTTAGCTATACTTTTTCCCCATAACGAAAACAAAAACAAAAACTCTGCAGGATAGTTCTAGAATCGAGATCTTGACTTTAAAACTGGTTTCCACACTTTGCTCGTCTTACCTCAATTCGTTAAGTTGGCTCAAAGCCAACATTAAAACTATTCCAGAGCTTCACCTTCTGTAGGAATTACCCGACGCCAACAGCAATTAGCGGCGGTGTCCGTCTTATTTCCAGCAAGGCTTTATGACCCACTAGTGGTATTTTCGCATCAATCACGTCTCGAATGAGGCATCCGAGTTCTATAGCTCGCTATTCTTGACATCACTAATATGACGGCTACCATTTAATTATTTGGAAAACTCGTCTCGTCGGTACAAATTTAATTATACTGGCAAAAGAAGACGCGGGAGGGTTTGTGTGTTCAAGAAAGCTCGTTTGAATAGGACATATCTTTCAACACTACAACAAACTAGTTTTAAAGGCTAAAAGAACTAACCTCTAATTGCACAATAGGTATAAAGGACTAAAAGGGTTAGGAATTGCGGAGGGTGGGGCACCAAATGAAAATCACACTATCATATCACCACATACACAAAGGCTATTGTTCAGGACACAGAGCCGGGCATGCCAGGTGCGACTCGAACTTAACCCCATATTGTTCGGCAAGAAGGGGCCACCCCCACCCGATCAGGACGGTCGTTTCCAAGCTCCGCTTGGTGATGTCGAAAACCAGTTCTGAACAAACGCGAAATTGGTATTATTCGTATTTGCCGATCTCGGGTGAGGTACGGATGATCGATACCAGAGAACTAAACTCACCAGATAGTCAAGTCAAACAGGAAGGCTTAAACTATTGGGAAACGATAATTTGTCCAGGGATACACTAAAGAAACAGACCCACTTAAAAGGACGAGGAGGGGGGGGGGGGCGAGATAACTCTCAGCCGCTAGAATAAGGTAAAAAGTTTTCGAAATGAGGGAACTCAAAAAGATGTGGAACGCACATGATTGCATCGACTGTGTAGCTTAAAATGCGGATAAACTATGGCCTTGCAGGTGATGCCCTTCAGAACGAAGGTAGGTTCAATCGGGGAGCTTCTTTTCGAAGGAGAGAAAAATACCCATACCAAGAAGCTATGAAAAGACTACCGGGCATCCATTTGCCCCAATCCTGATTCCCCATGTTTTGAGCCCATTTGTGGGAGCACCAATGATTTAACTCGACTGAACCAACATTTGGCATTGTACCAAAATGGCATTGGCCGAAGAGGGGCACCTATCTTGCAACAAATGTATTTTTCGATAAAAATATATTTAAACAATGGCGTCACTCAACGGAGGCAAGAAAATGATAAGAATGTGGCGGCCAAGGCTCAAGAGCACACGATTCGCTCTATTCGTTGGGAACGGTGATTATCACGATGTAGCACAAGTTTTGTTCCTGGCCACAAAGTGCTATTTTTCAATTTCTTTTATTGCAAAACAATAGAAAATAGCCATTATTTGTTTTAAATTTTGCTTTTGTGGCTTGTATGAAGAAATATTTACTAAACATAGCCAAATTTCAGTTTTTCATGAATTGTAGGGCTAAAAACAAAAACAGTTAAATTTATACAATTTTTAAAGTTCCACAAGAAATATATAAAAAGTAAAAAAGTTAGAAGTGAACAGTTTTCGTCGATTTTCGTTTGCTATGTGAATAACATTCCTGTAAAAGAGCACAATTGTAGGCTACCCATCATATTTGGTATCTATATATGTTCAAAGTTAGGTATATATTGATAGAAGCGCTACCCTTGCTTCTTTGAGTATGCTCCTATATTCTCCTCTAACTTGCTAAGATAGGCATCGAGGATGTGCACCTCCAGGGTCCTCCTGCACCCCATTTGGCTGCCTTGTAGTTGCCCCGAAAGCCTTAACACACCGAAACAAAACTCTTCCAGGCTGCTTTTTTCCTGTTTAATAAGCTTGTCAGGGAATTGTGAACACTTTATTTTCCTGATTTGTGGTCCTACAAAAGACACCAGCTTTCACTTTTGCCTCACGGAGTTTAGGAAAGGAATTTTGCAGGTACTTGTAGCATGCACTCTTTGTTTAAGAGCTCTATAAACCGTTTCTTGAGACCTAGTTTCAAATGCAAATGAAGGGACACCTTTTGAGGTTCAATCAATTGCACATGCTTTACATTATGCCCTCCAACAGGGAAATCAGTCCTTCTTGTGGTAATGTGCTGTGGTATCTCACTGTCCCAAAGACAGATGACGAGGGGAAACTGGGTAAAACCTCTTTGTAGACCCATCAAAAATGCTACCATTTTGAAGTCTCCAATCACTTCCCAGCTATACTCCATATAATTCAAAGGTTGTGGCATGAGCTTGATAATGTTATGTAATGTGTAGTCTTACTTAAGATATACTGAATGAGCCAATGGAAGGGATGTATGCTTATTCCAATTATAGAGAAGTACAGCTTTAATGCTTCTTGAGAAGCTCTCAATGAAGAGCCTCCACTCATCTCAATTGCATCAAAAGACCAGATACACCATTGTAGTAGCATAGCCCAGCTTGATAAGTAAAGAATCTTGAATGTTTTTCAAGTTTCCTTTGGCTTGTCAGTTGCACATTTTCATCCAGCAAATCCAATCTTTGAGCCTAGAAATCCAAAGCTAAGCATTTGACATTGAGAGGCCAAGATCTCGCCAAGGTTAGTGAAGTCTCTCTGGTTTTGATGTATGGATTCCTTTCGACAGCCATATCTGACACTGTAGTCTACATCAAATATTTTCAGCTTCTGAATTCTTGCTTCTTCTGAAGATGGCTTATTCCTTTCTGGAGGGGTATGTACAGGAAGATCAGTATTGTGAGGAAATAGGTGTATTTTAGAAATTTGCTATTTTGGAAAGGTCCATCATGCAGAATTAGCAGTTGCTAGAGTGGTCAATGGGTTCACGCCCAATCAAGTGAATGGCAAATTTCATAGCTCTTATTTCTTCTCTATACCATCCTTTAAAAGACAAAATATATACTTTATTACTCTTTTGGCTAACAAACCAATTAAAAGCTTAAATACTTGTTATGTATTGCAGCATTATTAGTAATTGTCAATAAAGATCATTAAATAATAAATATAATAAACTTATTTAATTTCTTTACGTACCATCGATTCATAATTACTCGATACTTCAATAATAATTAATAAAATTAGTTGTTACATAAACTAAATAGAATATAGTAAACGAGTAAATGAAGATGAACATTGTGCCTAAGTTTACATAGTATCTGCTAACAACTAATCTTCTGATATAGAAGAGCCTTATGCTGGAAGTTTGGTATCGTCATTCGTCACAACCGAGTGAATTTAGATCTTTGATAGCAAATAATGCACAGTTTATGTGGAAGTTGTAATTCAAAGCAGACTAATTCGATAATGTCAACTAATAACGACTAATGTATTAAATACTATTAATATTCAGCTATTATGAAATTGTTACTCAACATTTAACATAGGTGTGAGTAGGAAGCGCGCGCAGCATAACTTAGATCTACGGTGGCTGGTAGTTAACTGAATAACAGGGCAGCCCGCAATAGTACCAAAACTTAACAAATCAAATTAAAACATAAAACAAAAGTAAAACCAAATTTGTACGAATCATGGTATCTGAAGTGTTTCTTTACGAAAAAAAGGTACCAAATAAGTACGAACGTGCCAACTTCGGCAGCGCTGCTGAAATAACGCTAACCCGCTAGTCATCTCTGACCCTATAAAGGAAGCCAAGAAAAGGGTAAGCCAGCTGAAAAACGTGTTGATTTTCTTCACTCTCCCTATGGGGAGTTTTAAGAATGATTTTACAAGCTGCCCCTAGGCGACTTTATCAGCCTAACCCCCACCCACCCAGACTCCCTCGACGGGGTAATGAGGCAGAAATGAACTGTACTGCCTTTCATCTTGCCTCGACCCAATTATGTCGTCCTTTGTGATGGACATAATTGGGAGCGCCAAGGAAAGCTGGTTTGAGGAGTAGCCCACAGTGGAACTCGGCGTCAGGGGCAGGACTGCAACTTCCGGGGAAGGATGCGGGGTCCAGCCAGGACCATAGTGGGAAGCAACAACCGTCTATGTATGCCGGCTGGAGTTTTAATAAACAACCCCGCGAGAGGCGCCCTCCCCCCCGGTTAACGATGGTTGATTCCGCGCTAAACAACAAAAAGTCCGTCATACAATCGCACCTCATGAGCGCCCCCCCCCCCTCCCTCCGAGTTCACCCATCATCATCTCATCCTCCCCATTTGGCAGTTCACGTTCATGGACGCATAGTTGCGACAAAGAGGGAGCCCCCCCCCTCTACAACCAAGTACTAGAGGATTATCGTTTGAAGAGAGGGAGCACAAACTTTAACTCAGAATCAAGACGACTTAGACCGGCAAATAGAGAACAAGAAGACCAATGCCCTGAGGGGGTCACTCTTTCCAAGATATGGACCAAGAAAACACTACCAGAATCCTGCTACGCGCTATAGATAGACAACCTAAACCCAGCAGGAAAAAGGTTTTCGAGGTAGTGTACGGAAAACTGAGCAAAGGGATCCTTTGTGGAATCGGACTGCAGCTGGACAAACCACCACACTCCTAGCCGACAGGAATGTGGTATGTCGGCGTCTTGACCCATGGATCGGGCAGCACGCTAAAGAAGAAATACAACTTCGACAACCCTGGGCTACTTTAGTCCAGGTGATTAAATTAAAAAAAATAGAAGGGGGTGACTACTCACATGTCTTCAAAGTAGTCTTCACAAAGACTACAATGGCACAAAAAGGCCAAGGAAAATGGACTCCTCATGTTCAACGCTAAAGTTAGCGGAGAACAAATCGAGAGAGGAGGAGTTTACGCCAGTCCAGTTCTGTTTCCGGTGCTATAAAATGGAGCAACACACGCCCAAGGGCAGCAAATAACACTTGGAGACGTGCTCCAAATGCAGCGATAAGGGTTACCACTCGAAACAATGTACAAACACATACGAAAAATGCACCAACAGCGGACAGGAACATAGATCGATGACCATGGCTTGTCCAGTCAAGAAGGTGATCAAAAAGAAGCAGCAAGAAAGGAAACGAGAGGAGACGCGGAGGCCCAATGCCACAAATGCCCAGGCAGTAAAGGAGACACTTACACAAGTAGAGGCAAAGAAAACCTACCTCAAGATCTAAAACTAGAATTCGACCAAGATTAAGACGTGCATTCTCCACGCGTACGTCATGAACCTAACACAACCGGGTACATTCGCAAAAAACTAAGTGAAATGCTCGCGAAAAACAGAATGGACCAAATGTGGTTTCCGGACAATCCCCCTTCCGGGGATGTCCTGCAATTGCAGATGGTACTAAACCGACAGTCAGACGTGGAACAAGACGGAACCAGAAAGCAAAACCCCCAAACAGGAAACCACAAAAAAGAAAAGATTAGGTAGAAGTAAAAACTCATGCACAGAAACCAAAAAAAAAAAAGAGTACCAAGAAGAAAATGAAAGAACAGAGACGGCGACATCGGACTCGGAGGATGCTCCTCAAACCAAGAAAGACAAGGGAAGGAAAGGTAAAAATAAGAAACTGGACGCGGATAGAATCAACCTATTTATTTATCTACGCGTGCGGACAGTTTCCTTTCCCGAGGATATGGGACACCGGAAAATCTTCCCAGGCATTAAATAGAAAATCTACAAGTGGGAATTCGATACCGACATCGAAACAGAAACAGTAGAAAAGGCATTATTCCGCCACAGAGTCGTTCTACATTATGATACGTGCGATCAGTCTCAAATGCTGAATTCAGGAAGAAAAAACACTACACAGAAACACTAAAGGAAAATATGGAGAGTGTAAGCAATAGAATGACAATCCTGACACTCAACGTGGACGGATGGGAGGGAAAAGCAACAGCATATGCAAACATATTTCGTGCTGGACCCCGACATCATATTAATAACAGAACACGGTATTGAAACTATATCTGGTCCAAGTAAAATACCGAGCTACAGAGTTGTCATGAAAAATCATTCACAGGAAAGGTTTGATGGTGCTGCTATAGCTGTCAAGGTAAATATTTCTTTCAAACTCCTACCGGAGCTGGACGAATCCTTTGTGGCGGTTGCACTCTACACATTGGTAGGACACCTCGTGATAGCCGCAGCTTATCAACCCCCTCCACGAGCCTACTTGTCCATAAATAACTTTTACACGCTGTTTGGGCATCGCAATATGGCAATCTTAGGGGGCGACCTCAATCCTAGATGCCGAGCGGCAGGCTATGGTAGAACCAACGAAAGAGGCCAAAACTTGGAATTGATTATGGGAAGAAAAACATCCAAAGAATAAGGCCGGACTTCCTGACCTATATCACTTCCACATCAGCCACTAAACCTGACAATCTTAACAAGTGAAGGTTTCCCCTTCAACTACCATAGCGAGCCGGATCCAGCAGTCTCCAGTGATCACATAGCAATCCTCACCACAATCTCACTCGCACCGATCCAGCTACCAGCCACTCTCCGAAAAAATAAATACGCCTCGGCCAATTGAGGAAGTTACAAGAGACAACTCGGTCTATTCGCCCCAGCTGACCTGAGTGACGCAACCTTTGAGGAGATATATGAAGAGCTGGAGAGGATAACTGCGACTATTCTAGAAACAGACTGCAAGTGTGTACCCAAGACAGGGTACAGAACTCGTCCTCAACTTAGATGGACAGAGGAAATGAGGGCAATCGCTCGTGATCATGGGGAAGTGTATGAAGAGATAGGACGGGCAGGTCCAAACCGGGAGAAAATCTCACTACTGCAGCACCTACGCGCCTAAGAAGCTATCGATTGTCGACCATATACGTGGGGTAGGGGAGTTCAATATTCGGGGCCTGTGGTGCAGGCTCCTCGAGAAGGGGCGGTTGAGTTTTTTGCTTTAACCCCGTGCTATGGAATTCTGGTCACTATGCTCATTTCAACTACAGAGGCATAAGAGTTTCCTCTGCCTTTTATCTGGCATATCTAAAGTTTAGTCTTTCCTTTTCACGTATGGATGCTACTTCTTCGAATTTGTAGACATAATATTTTTTGCTTGATGCTGGGTGGGGTTCTCCAAAGTTTAAACATTTCGTTGGGCAATTTTCGATTTGTTCAGGGTGTAGAGAAATTTGCGCAGTTAACGCAGGTGGGCGCAAAGCCCTGATTCCTGCGACGACAGATGTTTGTAGTGCCCAAAGGTTTGGCAGTAGTAGCATCTTCTGGGACTAGATTTGAATTCTTTAACTGTGAAGCGGCGCAATCATATATATATATATATATATATATATATATATATATATATATATATATATATATATATATATATATATATATATATATGAGCACCGACTGTGAAGTTTTACCCCTTCTTGGCAGGCAAAAAAAGGGGGGAGAGGGAGATGGTTTGCTAACTGCCAATATTCCGCAGGTGTTAATATGGGGGGGAGGGGGAGATCAAGCCAGGACAGACTCCCGAGAATCAGACCTCTCGCTGACCGAAACTAGCACAGGTCCGAAAGCGAATAGAGAAGTCCAATCCCATCGAAACAAATGCTTTGAAGAGAGGGAGTAGTAGAGTTGGGAAAGAAATTGCCAGAGAAGGCTAAATGGTTGTTAGCGGAAGGGGAAGGGAAGAGGCTAGGCTGGGGCGGGACGGAGCGCTGAATCCCGTCAACACGGCGGAAAGAGAGGCAAATCCCCACGCCCACATCTCCAAGTAGACGAAGGCAGGAATATAGCGGACCAAAGCCGATCCATAACACCTGAGGAGATCATGACCACTGAAAAGTACTTTGAACAAAGGGCGCCAGGCTGGACAGGCATCACTAAATGCAACTTAGTAAATGCCTCACAGCAGATTATTCAGAGAATCACTAACATATTCAATGCTTCCTTGAATACGGGTTACTTCCACACGGCTTAAAAATTGCTAAAATAGTTTTATACCTAAGGCGAGGTGTTCCACAAGGCAGCTGCCTGAGTCTGTTGTTGTACCTTTTGTACACAATAAACCTCCCTGCTCCAGTGCGGGAAGATACGATATATCTACAGTTCGCAGATGACATCACTCAAATTCTCCCAAGTCGCATCAGTAACCTTAGAGTTCAAGCAAAGGCGACAATTGCCGAGAGCGAAAATATCAAAAGATTTGAAAAAAGGTGGAAAATTAAGACGAACGGCCAGAAATTCCAGGTCTTGGGGTCGTAAGACCCTTATACCCCGGGAGGGCAGGCAGGGGGCACGCGCCTAGCATGGTCTACTGCAAAAAGATAGCTGAAAAGGTTGAAGGCTCCCAAAGTGCCTAACATAATATACCACCTAAGTGGCAATACTCGTTCGCATCCCATAAAAGGACCAATAGAAGACAGCAGCCAGGATAGCCTTTTTGCCAACTCCTCCTTTTATGTTATTATTTGTCGCAGTTAACCAGGTCGGTATAACGCCATAAGACTCATGGAAAAGGAGATTGGTCACACTGTTTCAAGAAATATCCATTTTGCAGTGATGATTTGCATAACATTTAGGTACGACGCAGAAGGCTCAATAGTGGTATGCAATTTGAATAGGTTTAGTTTTGTTAAGTCTATAGATTAATGACTAATATTCACGCGAGAAGGCAAACGTCATAAGGCTCAGCCATTTTGAACTGAAACTGGAAGAGGTTAAGGCATGGCAAGCTCACTAGAATAGGAGTCTTGTTTGGTTCCTTTCCGGCAGGAAAACCTCGACCTTACTCGAGCGCTCAATGACAGCATGGTTTTCAATCTATTTAACTTCATCAATCAATCTCCTATGGCACCCACGGGATGCAGAGGGCATTAATAAATTCTCTCCACCACTACTTATCCTGAGCCATCTCCTCCAATTCGTCATCCCAATATCTCCTGCCTCTCTCTTCATCGTCCTTATTCATGTTTCCTTCGGTTACCCCTTTCCCTTCTTCCAGCTGCCTCCCACTTTGGTGCATACTGCACATATCGTCCCTCTCGTCTACCGGTTGTACTTTCGTAATTTCTCTAACTTTCTCTCAATTGTCCCTCTATCCTTCCATCGTATTCTTCTCAACGTTTTATTTTCAAAGGCCAGAAATTATGCATGTGATTGCCATACCACGATTCATGTCCATATATTAGAATTGGTCTCACCAACCTTTTATAAACTTTTATCTTAGTGTGTAATGATAAATTATTATTATTCCACACACAATTCAACATGTCCACTGATTGGTTAGCTTTCCTAATTCTCTCCAGAAACTATTTTTTTAAAGAACTATCCCTCGATACAATCGTACCCAAGTACTTACAATTTTCTACTTCATTAACATTCTGATCATTTTTTTGCACACTATCGGGTTTTCCATATTCATGTTTATTATTTCCGTTCTCGCACAATTTGTTAATTTTTCTTCATAGCATAAGTATAAATTTCAGTGGCATAATTAATGCTCCGATATAGGGTATACGATTGTTTTGAGTCTTTAATATTTAGATTTTACCGGTTCTGAGGTTCCCGAATGCACGCAGAAATAATTAGGCGAAAAAAAAAATCGCCCGACGGCTAACAACGGGTAGGCAAATCCCCCCCCCCCCATCAAACCTACGTTACAGAACCACCTAAACAAACAAAACCTCAAAACGAACCAACCTATTTTCCCATCATGTCTCGAGCTAGAAATGCCATGAAGATTGCGAATCTATTTTTCTTTAAAATAGGATAAATCTAGTTTTTCCCAGGCAGCACCGGAAAAGAAGGATGTGAATATGAAGTTGACTCACAACCATAGACAGCATTGGCCCAACGTCACATCCTTGAATGGGGTATGGTCATAAAAAACTAGGGTCAAATGACCTTTATTTATATAAGTTTTCGCCCTTCGTGTCAAACTTTGAATCGTTCGATTATAATTCGACCATCGGAAGTCCTTCTAAAATGCTTGTCAACGATCATATTTGCGAGCGAGTTTTCCAGGCGAGACGTTTGAATATACGCGATCTGAAATTTACTTAGGGCAAGAGCCAAAAAACGAAATAGATGGGCATATATAAAAATAAGATACGGGATACGGTAAACTTGAACAATCCACAATAGTACATCGCCTATGCCGAGAAAAATAAAACCGGGCACTACAAGACCCCCCCCACCCCCGGAGGGAATGGTAGTTCGTACTGGTAAGTGCCTATTTTCAAATGTACAAACCTGGACCAATAAGCCGAAGGGAAATAAAGGACATAATGTAGTCTAACCATAGCGAGATGCACTGGTCAGCCAGAAAGTGGCACCAATGCTAAAGCACAAGGAAAACAATAAACCCCAAAAGGATCATAGAGAGGAAAAAGAGAGACTAGTTTCAAAAGAGGTTACAAAATGGCGAACTTCAATTATTAACACCAAAAGGGAGTGAGCCGGGGGAATGGGACAGCGGGAATCAACTGCTCCGAAAGGCAAGCCAAAAACTAAATAAAAAACAGCATCGATAATGAATGAAAAGTTTGGTTAAAGCAAAATGACGGTAACCTTGAAAAAAAAGTGCGGGGTCACTATTAAAAGGTCTCCCCCGAGATAACACAAAATTCCGGTGAAAAACTTATGCATATTAAAAGTTTGCTGGTTGTTTTTTTTTCTTGTGTAAGATCGGAGATGGGTTAAGTAGGTTAGTTTAGTTTGCTGTTGTGAACAATTTAAAAGAAAATAATTGATTTTTCCTTGCGAACTGTATCAAATATTGACCCCAGTGTGTACACATGAGCCCCTAAAAGAAAGGCTGAATAGAAAACAGCAATAACAAACCCATTAACTTTAAGTACTAGGGTCGAAGGCGTATCATAAGTTAATACATTTGAAAACAGACAATTGGGAGGAAACGAGCATTAGTGATAAATGTTAGTATAAGCAATACTGATAAAAAAGAGGGAGAGAGGCATTTCCTGCAACGGAAAGACGAACCGGCATAACCAATTGGGGGAAAGAGGTAATGACCCACCTTGAAGAATCTCTGGTCACCTTCATCGTGGCGTTGAGAACCCCGCTGTGGAGGGTGGAAGACCCAGACGACAGAAAAAAAAAACACGATATTAACGGCAACTCCCCCTTCCTTAAGTTGTAACGCCTTTAAAATCACACACACACGTCGTCTTCATTAAGTCATTGCAAACGAGAGCAAAACAAATTATATCCGACTAAATGTTCGGGGTCTATTGGGGGAGGGGACGTTAAACTAAATGCTGAAATAAAACAAGGAATTGAAAACCTGCTCACAATTTAAATTCTTTGGTAGAGGGACCCATAGTAGGAAACTAAACACACGGGTAATTACTATTTAACAAAGCGATTAAGTAAAGTTCCAAAGGATATCAGTGTAAGAACTCTAAGCAAGAAATATATAAGCTAAAATCTAAAGGAACAACCAAATAACTCACAACCAAGCGGCACCCTGTCACTACCACTACCACTACCGCCCTAAGGGATAGGCCTGATACTAACCACAGGAGACTGTCTGGCAACACTGCAGCCAACCACCCAATACGACTCTTTTATCTGTTTCTCACATGGCTTTGGGTGGCTGACGAAACGCGGCAGATTGGCTGAGAGAGCGCGGCAGATTGCAATTGCAATGCGCCATCCATCCAGCTATACACGGGTTATACATAAAATAACGAAGATTTAGCTTTAATTTATTATATATATATATATATATATATATATATATATATATATATATATATAATATTAACACGTATGTGTGCCTTAACAAAACTAGCCTTCGATACGAATAAAACTAACGTAACAACTAATTGGAAATAAGCTTCTCCACAGAAAAGGACTCTCAACATAAAAATGGGATATGAAAACAAGACAATTGCACTGGATACGAATTCTGTCACCCATAACCGTAGGATCCCTAAGTGATTCGTGGCTATTGAGCGAACTGACGAACGCAGATTAGTGTTGCAAGAATTACTAATAATGACCGCGACGAAAAGGGGACTTAGCTGGCTGCGTCAGTCTGAATGGCGACACACAACCTTACAAATGACGAAAACAGAGGAACGTCTTCCCTCGCCCAAACCTGCCAACTCGCAGAAAAGGATCAAGGTCCCAACTTAAATAAATTTATTATGTCAATGCCACAATTTTTAAATTTAAATATACTGCATACACATGTCATAGTAGCATTACCTATTAATAGGGCGGAAATAAATTCTATTAACCTCCATTCAAACTTAGTTTCAAGCATAGCTTGACGAATGCTATGGGGGGTGTCACTTTAATTATGGCGGCCCTGGTGCTCCAGAACTTTGCCGAATATAAATTGGAAATACAATTACAAAGTAACAAAAATGTTTCAAAAAGATCTTTGTTTAGGAATGGATTTTCCATCATAAAAAATTCTAATAAGTTTAATGATATCTCACCCCCCATATTAATAAAGAGTAATATAAATTCTAACTTTATAGGCCGCTGGTTCTTCCTCGCACCGAGTACCAAATACTCGTACACGCTAGCAACAAGGTAGTGGAGAGATGACCTAATACAGATATTCCAAATCACACCATTTTTTTTTAGGAAATCTAGGGCAAGAAACGATGCTCTTTCCCCTAGGTGGATTTGGGGTCAGGGAAAGGAGAGGCTGGCTCTTCGCCGATGACGGGTGGTGAAATTAAAACGTCAACAGGGTAAACAATCTAAGGTTAGTAGCGCTAGTGACCGGAGGGCGAGAACTCTTCTAAATCTGCCCCTACAGCAACAAATTTACTTAGGGAAAGGGTGTGTGTGTGAGAGAGAGATTAAAACCCCGTTGCGGATGGTAAAAATCATACAGTGTTTATGTTAAAAGAACCTCTATTTCAAAAGGAAGTGTGTTCATCGTACAGAAACGACGGGGAACACTGAACCACAGATGCGAGGGCGATAAATGAGCGGGTTTCAGACACTGGGTAGTTGGCTACTACACTACTACTTGAAGATTCAGTAATTCACTCTACACACAATTTTTTTTTAAAGAGCTCATCTGGCGACTGCCAACCTGGGCATTAGTCGCCGTATTAAAAACCTGCCTAGTACTAGGCTACTTTAAAAACAGAATCCAAAACACAAAAAAAAACAACTAAACAAAAAAAGAGAAAAGGCAACAAGAAGAAAAAAACAAAAATGATCAAATAAAAGGGAGTAGGCCGGCCTCCCCCAAAAGTCTACAAGTACACTAATCAATGTGCACGCACTAGTCCGGAGGACAAGGGACAGGCAAGAGCGCCCCCACACATCCCGGTACCGGGACAGGCAACGTGCGCGAAGATCGCCCAGACTGCGACATTCAACAAGAATGTGCCGAACAGTCTTGGAGAAAAGGCAGTCTTCACAGTAAGGCGCTGGCGAGCGTCTATCAAATGGCGGTGCGTCCCTCGAGTGTGTCCAATTCGGAGACGCCAGAAAGCAACCTGAAGCACCCACGGCATTGGGGGTAGGTCCATCTGAACAGTCGCGGCACAATGGCACGCAACTTTAAGTTCCCTTCGAACGTCTCCCATCTTCTTTGCCAAGTAGCCCGGAGAACTGCCCGTATTCCTGCCATGTTGTCGGTGTGAGGAAGAGCGAAACGATGGTCCCGTCGGAGAGTCCTCGCGGACGGTTCGGCGCCGTCATTCCAAACAATTCCTACATGTCCAGGAACCGAGCGGAAGATAATCTCGAAATCCGCTGGCTCACCAAAACCGTGGCTTCACGGATATCACGAACCCGGGGATGGGAAGATTCCAATGCATCGAGAGCACTCAGGGCACTTTATGAGTCGCTATAGATCACAATCCGGTCTCCGAATTGGGCGTGTCGCGTAATCTCCCGTACCTAGTGGTGTATTGCCACCAGCTCGGCCATGAAGACAGACGCAGCACCTGGCAGAGCAACGCTGACTTCAAACAGAGGGGATAGTGCGTGGAAGCCGACCCCCTCTTCGGACGTGGAGCCATCCGTATACACTGGCACGGTTCCAGCGTGACACGAGGTGTGCTCCAAAAAGGTCAAACGCAATACTCCCGGCGCTGTACAAGCTTTGGGAGCAGAGGCGTGGCAACAAATAGCCAAATGTGTTAGCCCCCAGAGTCGCGTCCTCGTACAACCAGGAGCGCCACCGGCCCGACGAAATTAGCTGCGGATGCAGTGAGAGATGTTGGCGACTGAGGGGGGCGCCGGACTCGCGCGTGCAGGCGAATGATGCACTGTACACGGCGTAAAGCGCGTGGCATCTCCCCAGCATCGAATAGTATGGTAGGCTCTCAAAGGGGGAATTGCGGAAGGAACCGTCGCGAGAAGAAGGAGGATGTGGTGGATCGAATCCACCTTCGCCGTAAACGCTCGGCTGCGGATGCATAAAACTCGCATTCGTAGTCGAGCTTCGCGTTGAACGTCACGGAACGGAGAATATCGATGGCGAGAGTACAAGAGACCGTAAGGCTGCGAATATGAGCCTCCCTTGTGAAGCGTCGGTCGAATACAAGACCAAGGAAACGGTGGGATTCAACCACTTCTAGGCGAACCCCATTAAAACAAGTCGGGGTCTGGGTGGAACCATGGATGGCGGCAGAAGTCCAAGGAAAAGGGAAACCTTTGCGCTTCGGCATAGCGAGAGACGCGGTTAAATGCCTATTTGGAGTCGACGCTCTAGAGATGGCATCTGGGCCGCGCCAAAAGAGATCGAAAGGTCATCCACGTAGAGCGTAGCGAGAACATCTTCCGGCAGCACCGAGGTGATATCGTTGGTGCTCAGGACAAAGAGTGTGACACTGAGGACACTTCCCTGCGGGACACCCTCTTTCTGCTCCTTTGGGCCGGAGAAGGATCCCTCAATCCGTACGCGGAATCGACGATCTCGCAAAAATTCAGATATAAACATTGGGAGGCGTCCCGTCGCCCACTTCGTATGGAGAGTCTCCATGATACCGTATCACCATGCGGTATCATAGGCCTTCTCTAGATCAAAAAACACCGTGACATAGTGCTGTCTACGAAGGAAGGCCTCGCAGACGACATTTTCCAGTCTGAGCAGAGCATCCGACGTGGAGTAGAACTTGCGGAAGCCACACACTGCAAAAGACAGATGGCCTCTGCTGTCCAGGAAAAAGGCTAATCTAACATTTACCAATTTCTCGATAAACTTGCACAAGCAAGAAGGCCAGACGTTCTGCGAATAGTAGTCAGGCCTGCGGCGATGAGATTGCCGGAGAAGAGTTCAACTGCCTCATCTACCGACCTAAACTCCTCGACTGAGATAGAGAATTAAGTCATTTCCTGAAATGCAGGCCACCACGCCCGCGCCAAGCACCACCGAGGTGGGCTCTCAGACGGCAGTTGCACTGAAAATTAGATCTGAATGGGAAATAGATCATTACCATGGAGGTCATCGACCACCCACCAATCAAAATCATGCTGTGCATACGAAGAGCACAAAGATAGATCAAGGCAAGAACATGAAGCGGTTCTCGGGCAGTGCTACGTAAACTGATCTATATTTAGGATACCTATCTAAAGCTCTTCGATCAGATCGGCAAGGACTTGGTCTATGAGATTTATTGAATAATCTTCCGAGAGACGATGTCTGCCGTTTAGATCTCAAAGCAAGAGAAAGGGACTGGACAACCGTGCCAAGACGCGGCGGAAGTCCACCGCGTCGAAGTCAGCTGACGGTGGAATGTACGCAGAAATGATAGAATACCTCCTATCCAAATGAAGCTACACAGCCACTGCATGAAAGGAGGTATCTAAAGTGAAAAGAAGAACGAAGACATCATGCCGGGTGTAAACCGCGCATCTCCCAGCCCGGCCACTATCTCGTGGTGGTGGTGTCGCAAAATCTCATGCCCAGGAAGGGCGGGCAGGGGGCACGCGCCTAGCATGGTCACCTTCAGAAAAATAGCTAACAAGGAACAGGACGAGACGAGCCTCCGCAGGACCTCTCAGTTGGCCCAGAGTCCACGGCATTTCCATTGAAGAAATATGCCCTCTAGGACAAGCTCGTAAGAGACGCGGGGGCCCTCTTCGAACAGAAGCCCCTCACCGGAAAGGCCGTACCTCCCCGGAGGCAGAACCCCGGGCGCTGTTGGCCGGACAATGCGATGAAGGCGCTGTCGCCTTCGAGGATTTATTGGGGGAGGTTGGGCTCACCATGTGAGTCTTTTAATGCCTCCGCCTCGAAACCTTAGGTGGGCGTTGGAGTTTCAAGGGCGGGAGCCCTATTTTCGAGAATCCACCGTCGCCGAGCCACTCAGCCCACCACTAGGTGTGGGCAAAGGACCCGAAACTTCTTTGTTGCTGTCCTCCGAAGGGAGGACAGCTTTAAGAACCTCGGAAGATGGACTGGCGACTAACTTTAGGAGTGTTGCCTCCTGTGAGTCTAACGATTCGCTGGAGGCGCGTGGCAATTTCGCCTTACGGGAAACTGTCACGCTGGGGAAAGCCCTGGTTTTAGAGGGGGCTAGTTATGAACCCTTTGTGCCACCAACCTTACCAGGGAGGCGCTCGGGTTGAGTAGAACCCGCAGAAGCGCTCCGAATGGGCGCGGAAACAACCGTGCTCGTTGGCCTGGATGGGGCAGGAGCAGAGGGTGTCTTTCTAAGCATTGAGGCGTAAGACGTCCCAGGCAAAGCCAGGCGCGCTAGGATCAAGTCCTAGGCCTCGATGAATGAGAGTCGATCCTGAACCTGAACGGCCATGATTTCTTTTTCAAAGAGATATGCACCATATTGCTTCGAAGCGGGGTGCGGCTCACCGCAATTGACAGGCTTGACCACACACGATTTGGACATAACGTGTGTAGCCTTGGAGCAATTTACACATACTAAGGATGACCCCGACGTCGCACGTCTAGACGAGCGATTCGTATGGGCGAAGCGGTGATAGTAAAAAACACCTCCAGGGCAGTGTCACGAATGCCTTCACGCGGTAGCGGTACCAACCGGCACGCACCGACTCAGGGAGCTTGTCACAGTCAAACGTGACGAAGAGTGTAGGGGTGGGTCTCGAGGCCCCTCCCTGTTTTCTCATCACACGTTCGACCTTGACCGCCCCATGGTCAGCCAGCTGTAAGGTGATGTCCTATATGGAGTAGTCAACGAGTTTCTTCGCATAAACTACTCTTTTCACAAAGTTCATGGTAGAGTGCGGCGTCACACTCACCGGGGTAACATCAAGTGTCCGAAGAGCACTTATCTTGGCCGCCTCGGAGGGATCCGCCGCATTCGCCAAAAGGCTCCCGTCCGATAAACGGGTCACCTTCCGCTCTCTACCAAATTACCATAGCTAAAGCTCCCCTCTGATGGATCATGTTGCCCTTGACAACATGCTGCCATCAAAGGAGCGAATAATTAGGAAGCGTTTGAAGCCAGAGGGCTTAAACGCTAAGTAACTTCTGAATGAGTGGTCTCGATGTCATCGAGACTCTGCCCTGCGCACTTTTGGTCTTAGTCAGGGGCTCCACATCTGAGGGGGGCAGAAGGGCCGGATAGCCGATCTTGTGTTGGTCGCTTACCGAAGCAGCAGACCCATCCGTCCCCGTAGCCCCACCGGATGGAGAGGAGCCCCGAGTCTTTTTAGTTTTTTTAGGAGAGGAAAGCTGGGAATGAACCCGCTTCTACCCCGCCCTGACAGAAGCCCCCAGGCCAGATCGACCGGCATCAGCCAGGTCCTTTTCCAAAGATGGAGAAGGGCCTAGCAGTCGCATGGGCACCGGTCGGAAGAGATCCCTCCCCTCCTTGTACTGCCTCGGAAACCCTAGCTGTTTGAGGAGGACCTTGCATCGGGGCGGACTCGAGTTCGGTGCTTAGCGCCGAGCCCCGATTCGTCTGAGGCTGGGTTGCCTCAAGGACTATGTCTATCTCAGGAGAGGCAGCATCCAGTTTGCCATCCCCTCCAGGAAATACCAGGTCCTATTGGCAGCAGCGTTATTAGTCATGTCTGAGGAGGCAGATGCCTTGACACCCGATAGGTTTAAAATTCTAGCCAGTATGTCCTTTGAGGGAAGCGACCGACAGGGCCTGGCTTCTCTCTCCCCCTTAAGGGGGTTTACCCTACTGAGCCGCTTCAATGGAAAGAGGTCGGCTATGGGCTGCCTGCCTGCTTTCTTGGCAGTCCTCTTGGAAAGAAAAGGGGGAGTGCCGCTGGGAACAGGGAGGGCCCCGAAAGCATACCCAGAGAATGGGGTGAGGAAGAGTCCCCTACACCCGTAGGCGAAGGAGAGGA
Organism: Ceratothoa steindachneri; assembly: GCA_963969495.1. NCBI lineage: Eukaryota > Metazoa > Arthropoda > Malacostraca > Isopoda > Cymothoidae > Ceratothoa > Ceratothoa steindachneri. The sequence continues at coordinate 97,271,299 of OZ018322.1, forward strand.
GTAAGCCTCCTCTCCAGTTAGACAAATTTGGAGGGTCCCCTGCGAAAGCACAATAGGGGGGACATCCATTTTTTTCTGTGGAGCTACCCGGGGGCGGCTCCGCGATTGTGAGAGTGAAAGGAGAAGGTTTTTTTTTTGTATTGGCATCATTGGGCATGGTGACCCTAAATTTTTCACGGGATGCACACGCTCATGACCCCTCGCAGTAGCCCGCCCTGCAAGGGGTGCGTACAGGGCTGTCAGAGCCAGCTGCCGACATTCAGGACCACCCCTCCCGCCCGGTGGCCTGGCGGCTCCAGCTTGGACACGGCGTAAAAAAATAGATGGTGATGTGAGAAGGAAAGGGGATGTGAGGAGGGTATTGGTGGGGATGAAGCAGGTTGTTAAAAAACCCACCACCCGAAACCGGAACTCAGGGGTGAGGGAACATTGTCCCCTCCCCCCCTCAGCCCCGATCCGGGATAGTTGGCTGAAAAGAAGGTCAACATCTACCCTGAGAAAATAGAGCCCGACCAGAGAAAGTTGTGGGAGAGGTTGTAGGGGAAGTTAGGAAGTAGGGGAGAAATACAGGCTGTCTGAAAGAAGGAGAATAGGCGAACCTGGGATCGGACTGGGTGTTGAATCCCGTCAGCACAGCGGCCAGGATGGCAAATCGCCGGGCCCTCCACCCACAATATTATGGTCTCGAGTGCGGGAGTGGCCCTTCTTGAACCACAAAATTTCCCAAACCGGGGATCTTAAGATCTAAAACACCCCCTCGCCCGCCAGCTTCCGGACATCTGGACAGAGCAGCAAAAAATAATGCCCACAATATAACCAACACCATGTGTGTGTGGGAAGGGGGATAATTTTATCAGGGAGGGGATTCAAATAATTATTTTTCGGTTGAAACTAGAATGCCAAGACTAAATAGGGCATCACCCAAAGTTTACGAGGGGGGTGGGGTATGTGAGCGAAGTAGATCACCAGAATAGACTACTTTGAGAGCTCTGGCACGGGAAGGAATATAATCAATCCTCTTTAACCTGCCTCTGTCGGACGACAGAGGCAAATGCTCCAGCAGGCTCTGTGAAAATGAAAAAGCTATTAAATAAATCTTAACCTTACTATAGTTGTACTAGTTGGTTTCTATAGAGAATAAACGAAGTAGCAGAATCAATCTGTAGATATATATATATATATATATATATATATATATATATATATTAGTCTACGGATTGATGATAGGAGGGAGAAAATCGATATGTTATGGAGGGAGGCTTCAATTACAAATGACGGGGGAGAAAGGACCATCGGGGTGAGTGCGACAGACAGAGGGGAGGGCGAAGCGGGAAAATAATACAGCCAGAACGTTGGCAAAAAGAAAAACACACACCCATGTTATATATATAACTCATTCAGACAATGCGCATTGCGGAGGAAAAAGACGATCCACATCACGACAATGGAAGATAACAGAAGGGAAGGGAAGAAGAGAAGAGAAGGCGGCCTCAACGAAAGGAGAAAGCCGTCCAGAGGATCGCGTCTCGCAAGGAAGCACAAAACGGCGGGAGGAAGCGCGACTTCGCACCCCTCCCTATAGAAGGTACTCCTGGCACTAGGTGGACAAACCCGCTTAGATGCACTTTTTGTATCTTCCGACAAGCTTCGTTACTAATCAGTCCAAGGTGAATTATACCGAACCTCCTCGCCCTAACCCGATTAGAAATATAGCTCATGCTAACCGAGTGGATACGGCGTTGGTCTGCCAACGTCGCAGTACTAGCTTCGATCCCGGTATGAGCGAACAGAAACATCAGCGCACGTAGAGATCTAGCTACCAACAGGTGGACGCGCTATGCTCACCCCTGTATTCGGGTGGGTATATTCTCACCCCACACACTGGCAATTACATTTTTTTTTTATCTCATCTGGCGACTGAGTTCTAGGGGATAAGTCGCTGTACTCAAGCTAGGCTAAATCTAGGCGATATTAAAAGCCAAATTAAAAAAAAAGCGAGCTCCGTCGACGGGGGAGGGGTCCGCACTCCCAAGCAGAAGAAAACAGCGATCTATAGTCAAATATTAAATAACGGGGAGAAGAGCGGCCTCCTCGAAAAGTCCAAAAGTCCACAGATCAGTGTGCACAAACTCGTCCCGAGTAGAATGGACAGGCGGTAGAGACCCAGCCCATCTCGGTACCGGGACAGGGAACGTGCACGAAGATTGCCCAGACTGGGACATTCAACAAGAATATGCCGAACAGTCAGGGGGAGTACGCAGTATTCGCAGTAAGGCGCAGGCGAGCGCTCCATCAAATGGCGGGGCGTCTCGCGAGTGTGCCCAATTCGGAGACGACAGAACCTGAAGCCGTCGCGGAATTGGAGGATAGGCCCATGGGAACAGTCGCGGCGCAATGGCACCCAACTTGAAGTTCCCTTCGACCGATCTCCAATCTTCTTTGCCAAGCAGCCCGAAGAGCTGCCCGTATTCCTGCCATGTAGTTGGTGTGAGGAAGAGCGAAAGGCAGGTCCGGTCGCAGTCCATGAGGAAACTTTGGTGCCGTCATCGGCCCGCTAATTCCCCGCAATTCCTTAATGTCCAGGAACCCAGCAGAAGATAATCTCGACATCCGCCCGGCTCGTCAAAAACGTAGCGTCACGGATATCGGGAACCAGGGGATGCGGAGATTCCAATGCCCCGAGAGCACTCAAGGCGCTTTGTGAGTCGCTATAGATCACAATCCGGTCTCCGAACCGGGCACGTCGCGTAATCTCGCGTACCGAGAGGTGTATTGCCACCAGCTCGGCCGTGAAGACAGACGCAGCGCCTGGTAGAGCCCCGCTGACTTCAAACAGAGGGGATACGGCGTGGAAGCCGACCCCCTCTTCGGACTTGGAGTCATCCGTATACACTGGTACGGTTCCAGCGTGACACGAGGTGTGCTCTAGAAAGGTCGAACGCAGTACTCCTGGCGCCGTACAAGCTTTGGGAGCAGAGACGTGGCGAAAAATAGCCAAATGTGATACCCTCCGGGGTGGCGTCCTGGACAGAACTAAGGGCGCCACCGGTCGTAGAGCTATACCTAGCTCTTGAAGGAGTTTCCTGGGAATAAAGCCAAAGGGCTTAGGGTATGACTGGTGTCTGTCGGCGGCATAGGAACCGTCGAAATCAGCTGCGGATGAAGTGAGAGCTGTTGGCGACTGAGGGAGGCGCCGGGCTCGCGCGTACAGGCAAAGGATGGACTGTACACGGCATAGAGCCAGTGGCATCTCCCCAGCATCGACTAGTATAGTAGGCTCTCAATGTGGGAAGTACGGAAGGCACCGATTGCCGGGCGAAGGGCGGTTTGGTGGATCGAGTCTACCTTACGCAATACACGCTCAGCTGCGGATGCATAAAACACACATCCGTAGTCGAACTTCGAACGAACAAAGAATAGATAAAAAAGTAAGGCAATAGCCCTATCAGCGCCCCAAGCGCTGAACGTCACGGAAAGGAGAATATCCATCGCGCGAGTAAGGGAGACCCTAAGGCTGTGAATATAAGCCTCCCAGGTGATGCGAGGGTCAAATACAAGACCAAGGAAATGGTGCGATTCAACCACTTCCAGGCGTACCCCATTAAGAAACAAGTCTGGGTCTGGGTGGAGCTGTGGATGGCGGCAGGAGTGCACCATCTTAGTCTTGGCCAAGGAAAACCGAAATCTGTGCGCTTCGGCATAGCGAGAGACGCGGTTCAATGCCTGTTGGAGTCGACGCTCCAGAGTTGGCATCTGGGCCGCGCCAAAAGAGATCGAAAGGTCGTCCACGTAGAGCGTAGCGAGAACATCTTCCGGCAGCACCGAGGTGATGCCGTTGATATACAGGGCAAAGAGTACGCCACTGAGGACACTTCCCTTCGGGACACCCTCTTCCTGCTCCATTGGGCCGGAGAGGGCTCCCCCCACCCGTACGCAGAATCGACGATCGCGCAAAAATTCACATATAAATATTAGTAGGCGTTACCTCGCCCCCATCGTGTGAAGAGTCTCCATGATACCGTATCGCCATGCGGTATTATAGGCATTCTCCAGATCGAAAAACCCTGTGGCGTAGTGCTGTCAACGAAGGAAAGCCTCGCAGACGGCATTTTCCCGTCGGAGCAGAGCATCCGACGTGGAGTGGAACTTGCGGAAGCCGCACTGTGCAGAAGAGAGATGGCCTCCGCTGTCCAGAAAAAAGGCTAATCTAACATTTACCAATTTCGCCATCAACTTGCACAATCAAGAGTTAGAGAGATTGGGCGGAAACCGGCCGGAGTAGAGTGATCTCTCCCCGGTTTGCGAAACGGAGAGAGAAATTGTCACTGGAAACTGTCACGCTGGGGAAAGCCCTGGATTTAGCCGGGGCTGGGTGTTAACCCTTTGTGCCGCCAGCTTTACCAGGGAAGCGCCCCGGTTGAGTAGAACCCGCAGAAGGGCTCCGAATGGGCGCTGAAACAACAGTGCTCGTTGGCCTGGATGGGCCAGAAGCAGAGGGTGTCTTTCTAACCATTGAGGCGTAAGACGTCCCAGGCAAAGCCGGGCACACCAGGACTAAGTCTTTAGCATCGCGGAATGAGAGTCGATCCTGGGCCTGAACGTCAATGATTTCTTTCTCAAGGAGATATGCACCACATTACTTCGAAGAAGCGGGATGCGACTGTCCGCAATTGACACACTTGGCCACACACGATTTAAACTTATCGTGTGAGGCCTTGGAGCAATTTACACATACTTCGGGTGACCCCGACTTTGCACGTTTACATGAACGATTCGTATGGCTGAAAAGGTGACAGTAATAGCACCGCCAGGGCAGTGGCACGAATGCCTTCACGCGGCAGCGGTACTAATCGAAACGCACCAACTCAGGGAGCTTGTCACAGTCGAACGTGACGAAGAGTGTAGGGGTGGGTCTCGAGGCCCCTCCCTGTTTTCTCATCACACGTTCGACCTTGACCGCCCGATGGTCGGCTAGTTCTAAGGTGATGTCCTCTATGGAGTAGTCAACGAGTTCCCTCGCATAAACTACTCCTTTCACAAAGTTCATGGTATAGTGCGGCATCACACTCACCGGGGTTCCATCAAGTGTCCGACATGTTGCCCTTGTCTAACATGCTGCCATCAGTGGAATGAATAACTAAGAAGCGTTTGAAGCCAGCGGGCTCGAAAACGCCAGGTAACCTCTGAATGAGGGGCCCTTATGTTATCGATGCTCCTCCCAGCGCACTTTTGGTCTTAGTCAGGGGCTCCGCACCCGGAGGGAAGGGGGGCAGAGGGGCCGGATGCGCCGATCTTGGTTTGGTCGCTTACCGAATTGGCAACAGACCGATCCGTCCCTGCAGCCCCCGCGGGTGTAGAGGAGCCCAGTTTTTTTTCTGTTTTTGTTTTCCTTTTTACGAGAGGAGGGTGGGGAATAAACTTGCTTCTCCCGTCTGCCAGCAGGGGTCTCTAGGCCAGATGGACCGGCCTCAGCTAGGTCCTTCTCCGAGATGGAGAAGGGCCTGGCAGTCGTGGGGGCACAGGTCGGAGGAGATTCCTCCCCTCCTTGTACTGGCTCGGAAACCCTAGCCATTTGAGGAGGACCTTGCATTCGAGTTCGGTGCTTGGCGCCGAGCACGGATTCGCTCCCATGGAAGGCCCTACCGTCTGAGGCTGGGTTGCCTCAAGGAACATGTCTATCTCAGGAGGGGGGCTCCAGTTGGCCATCCCACCCAGGACATCGCAGGTCCTATTGGCAGCAGTGTCTTTAGTCTCGTCTTGGGAGGCACAGGCCTTGACCACACAAGGTTTAATATTCTTGCCAGCAGGTCTTTTGAGGGAACAGACCGAAGGGGCCTGGCTTCCCTCTCCCCCCTAAGGAAGTTTGCCCTACCAAGCCACTTCTATGGGGAGCGGTCGGCTATGGGCTGTCTGCTGGCTTTCTTGGCAGTCCCCTTTGAAAGTAAAGGGGGGACTGTAGCTCGAGGGCTACTCCGTCGATGTATAAGGGAAAATTGAGGGAAGATTTTGATTTTTTCTCCTCATTGGGCATGGTGACCCTAAATTTTTCACGGGATGCATACGCTCATCACTCCTCGCAGTAGCCCGCCCTGCAAAAGGTGCGTACAGGCCTGGCAGAGCCAGCTGCCGCCATTCAGGAACACACCTGTCAGTCCTTCGGCATGGCGGCTCCATCTTGGACACGGTGTAAAATAATAGATGGTGAAGTGAGAAGCAAAGGGGATGTGAGGAAGGTATGGGTGGGAATGAAGCAGGTTGTTAAAAACCCACCACCCCAAACCGGAGCTCAGGGGTTAGGGAACGTTGTCCCCTCCCCCCCTCAGCCCCGAACCGGGACGGTTGGCTGAGAAGGAGGTCAGGATCTCCCCTGTGAAATTAGAGGCTGACCAGAGAAAGTTGTGGTAGAGGTTGTATGAAAAGCGAGGAAACAAGTGTTTTGAAGGAAGGAGAAGAGGCTAAGCTGGGCTCGGACGGGGTACTGAATCCCGTCAGCACGGCGGCCACGATGGCATATCGCCGCGCCCCTTACGGATAGCCAATTACAACATTGCTTTCTTTCCTCTCCCGTCTTCGCGGCACAAAACACATACACACACTGTTCCAAGCAATCCTCCTGATGGGCATCTATATCCACATACTTCTGACGCGGGGCAGGTTCCTTTGCCCCGGGGCGACGAAGGTTCTGCCTAAACGCTGTTTGGTGTCAAAACACTTCCTGCTACCTCTCCCCAAAGTGGACCGGCCCCTGGTGACCTCGGGCTCACCAGCGATTGTCATACTGACCTTTATGTCTATTTCATTAGTCGGTCTGGGATCCGCCTGGATAAAAGAAGGTTGGTGAACCACTACTACACGATTTCAGATGAGAACTGGTCCTCTGCAAGTTGCTACGTTAATGAAACGCGCGCTCAAAGCTAACCCGGTGATCAGATTTATAGAAATTTTATTTCAAACTCGATGGGGTTCCATTTATTTTAAGTAGGTAATTCCATTCTAGTCTCAATAATCAAGTTGTACTAGAAAGTGCAGACAAATATCCAGTGTAATCCTAACGCCATCCGCCTGATTATGTTGGATTGATGAGGCTTATTGTAGACGGCGACCAGATTTGACACTTGATATTGGGTTGTCTGCATAAACAGTTCAAATGACTGAAATGGTCTTTCCGCTGAGACCATTAATAGCGGGTCTGTAATCGCAAGTTCACTTTACTAGTAAAAAAAGTCCTGCTCCTCTAAAGCATATTTCTACGATTTTGCCTTATCTTCCGCAAATAACAACAACCAAGTGTCTTCTTTCTAATAGTTGTTGGTGGCTGGCAGAGCTTTGTTTTCACTGTGTTGACGAGTGTTTACTTTTTTTTCAAACAAATTGGCTCATTTCAATTTCACCTAAAAGTCCTCTACCTTGATATTATATATCTCCCAACAGGGCCCGCCTCCTCAAAAACACAACCAAAGCTAAAGATTGCCTTAAATAATAAACCCATGACCGAATGAATGCCCTCCCGTTGAAGCCAGTATCCCCCTCCACCCCCAAACTTTCAAGTCGCTCCTGTTAAATGAAAGTCAGCCCCCTGCCCACACACAGTCACGAACCATAAGGAGTTACGACAAAAATCATGACACCTCGCTTGCGACAAATGTCAAATTAAGGTAAACATGCATGCCACATACTATTCTCGACACGAAGGCGTTTCAGGATTTGAAAGTAAACGTTGGAATTGCCACAATTATTTTCCAACAACCCAATAAAACACGAAATGAGAACGCTACGTGTAAGGAACTGACCGACGCTCAAAATGGACTCTGCGAATTAAAACAAAAGGGAACGCTGAGTGATATCGACTGTCGTGCTGGCCCAGAGCGACGCTTCGATCACTCACACGCGGTGGCCACTGGCCAAGTTGGGAGGGGCTGAGTCTGGAAATAAGTATACGTGGAAGGATCAAGAAGAAGCGCGGCGGCGTTCCTTATCCATTTGTTTATTGGTGAGTAAGTCCAGCGGCACTAGTAAATTAACTCCACACTCCAAGGACCGGGATAACGCCACTGTTTGTTAGTTAAAGTGGTCTCCACCGACTCACCCAATGTCTTAAACAGGGGTGAAAGTTAAATTTCAAAAGAAATGCGTTACTTATTGGTCCACTGGCACACAGTGTATTGAGAGAAAAGGGAGAGGGGGGGAGGGGGGCGTGCATTGGCTTCTCAAAAACCTCATATTCAATCGGAGCTGAGCGATGAAGACTACAAACTTGGGTACGGAAAGAGAGAGCAAAGGGGCTAAAAATAGAACTCACGATATTTCCAAGATCATCGATAGTACTATGGAAAAATTGAATATCGATCATAAATATAAACAGTGGGGGAGGGGAGACCAAATAAAAGGACACCAACCCAGACAAGCGATCAATGAATGACCCGACCCCATCTTGTCAAAATAATACAGATGAAGGATCGAGAATGACAAAGCCTAGCGCAACAGCAGAAACCTTACTATTTATTGTAAAAGACATGGAGACCGTCTTTTACAAGGCCCAAGGGGTGAATAGTGCTGTCTGAAGCCTTTTTTTCTTTGTGATGAACCTCACATCGAATGACAACGAACCTGGAACGAACACGTTCACGAAACGAATCCTAAATTCGCTGTACCGGCGCTTCACTGACCAAAGCATCTGCGCCCAGAAAGTTTCAAGAGGCTAAAGAAAGTGGCGAAGCTAGAGGTAAAAATACGTGGAAGGTACAGTTGCTAGTCATGTCGCACTTTACGATTTGACATCGAGTGTTTAGGGGGCATGTGTATTTAGTTATAAATAAACGAGATAGGGTAATTTACCAAGAAAATTATGTTTAGTAATTTTTCTAACGTTATTGCGGTGTATCAAGCAATTACCCTGAAAACACTTTGAAAGCTTTTTTTTTCAAAACAGGGGTGCCAAATTTGTCTTTTCTACACCTTAATTAACTTTATATACTTATTTCAATTTTAATTATCGATATCACAAAAATATTTCCATTAAATTTTGCTATTTTTTTATTTTAGCCTTCTAATTAATTTTCAAACCAAACATGTTATGAAAAATATTATTAACTTAACACAGCACAACAAAGCCTAGCGACAGTCATCCAAAGCTATTCGAAGATTTATAAAACAATTATATCATAGTTAATTTACCTCTGTCCGAAACATTTTGATAAGTGTGACAAAACAAATATGGGAAACTGTACTTCGTCAAAAATCAGGGGTATCCTGTACTATGGCACTTAATAGTCCGCACAGATAAATGGATACTCCATCTACCTACCCTCGCCCCTTTCCTTTTTCCCATGTTCAATGAACACGTCCACGTTGGCTACCACGAATAAACAGAATGCATAAATCAGCCAATGTTTTATCGTGACAAAGCGCCGTTTGAATTTAGTAGCACGGTGCCTTTCTTCCTCATGGGAGATCGCTTCGCTCCCCGCATGACCCCGGCGACCTCAGTTTTGCGAGGAGGATCAGTTTGCTTATCCGATGGTCGGTGTAACTTCCCGAAAGGAGCAAAATGAATCTTTCAGATCTCGCGTGACACTGTTGCAAGCTAATTTTAAATATATAATTTATTTGTAGGTGGATGGCGGGAGGTAGACATAGTGGAGAGTACCCAGGTCATACTCAAACTCCAATAAGGACGTTTCGAGCGGTCGAACAGTTCATTCTCAGCACTAACTTAAAATATAAAATCAGAAGGCAATTAAAATTTTTTAAAAATGGTTGATTTAACTAGGCAAAGCAAGCACAGGGTGTCTACTTGTTTGGTGATTTGGAATTCAAGGACGTTTTTAAAAATAATCAAGGACTGGTTTTAGCCATCGTTTTTTTTTAAATTATTAGTTACATGACCCTTCTATGTTTTATTACATTTATGAGATTTTTTTTTAATTAAATAATTTCTATCATTAAAATCTATCAATTTCATGAAAATTTAGTAGCTACATTTTGAAATGCTTCCATTTTCAGGTATAAAAATATAGTTTAAAGCATTTATTTTTACTCAGCCACACAATTACCTAAATTATAATTAGCAAAAATATCAATTACTTTCCACTAACAAAGAATTTTTTGTTTCAAAATGACTCCCAAACACTGAATCATGAAGCATTTAGGCAAAAATCTGAAATATTTCAATTGAAAATTAAATGTATTACAAAACAGAATGAACATTCATGATTCAGAGGTTACCTTTTAATTTTATTTTTTATTTAATCATGCTTGATGGTTACAATTTCCTTGTCGAGAAGACTAATTTTTTCTTAAAAATCAATTTTTAGTCTTTGTTTCTTATCTTATTTTTCTTTGATCAGAGCATCATTTCGTCTTTTCTTGGCTTCTATGTCTGTAAGACTTTTGTCCTGCTTCCTTTTCTTTTCAAGATCTTCTTTGTACAGGAGAGAAGAATTCTTAACTGCATGCATGTGACTTAGTCACTTTAAACTCAGTTGCAACTAAGGCATCGTGTACAACTTTCTGAGCAATCATAAACTTCTGTTGAAGATTTTCGACTAAGATTTCTTTGTTAATATTGAAACCCCGTTTGACAGCTGCTTGTCCGTGAGTGAATATCTCATAAATAAAACTGTTGAAATTCGCTAGGGAATAAGTGCTCAAAATGAGCATCAAGGCGAGTTTCTCTGGAGAACTTTTTATTTGATTCGCAGACATTATTGTCAGTGACAAATCGCTTTTACTGTTTTAATGTCATTAGCAGCTTTTCCGGACAGTTTTTCTATAGACACAAGTTCTCTCAGAAGGATCTCAATCTCGGGGTCGTACTTGGATGCATTCAACATCACATTTGGATTCAAACAGCTGAAGCCTTTAACAACCAAATACTTAAGAGAGCTCCTCTCGTTGATTTTCTTTACTACAGCTACGAAGAAATTCACTGCTTCCTTCCGAAACTGAAGAATGTCAGTGTTGGTCAGTTGTTCTCGAGCTTTTCTAATCTCTTCTTTAACAGCGAAGCCGAGATCCATTTTTTTAGCGGGTAATTGGTGAGACGGATTGGATAAATCCAGACAACTCAGCTGCTTGAAAGATTTTCCCTCAACTAAATCTTTCTTGATAAAACGTAGCAAGAGTCGACAGCATGGCACACAAATCCTCGTAAAAGAATGGCATCATTAGGGAGTCAGTTTGACACCGGACCAAAAATCCTTCCAATTCCGATGAAATCTTCAGGAAAAAAGCGATCTTAGCAGATAGAAGCTTATTGCATAGAGCCTCTTTCATCGTGACATATGATGCACTTTTTGGTTCTTTGTGAGTATTCTTGATTGTTTCAACAAACATCTTGACTTTGGGGAGAAGACTAATCGCCCTTTGTGCAACTCTTGTTTTTCTACCCATCTTGTTAAGCAAAATTTCATAGGGAAATGAGATTGATGAACTTCATTTGCTTGTAAAAACAATTTTCGTCTCATTAGAGAATCTTTGAAAACAATATAATGTAGACAAAAATTTGCCAACATTCCCAAAAAGTTTCTCATCAGCATAACTTGAAGCTGCCACTTCTTTCAGCATTCAACAGCCTCAGAAACTTATGGTCAACGTTCGGGCCCTCCATTGATACCTGAATAATTTTTGATTTATCGAGATTCGATACCCCTTCATTAAAAGCTTCTAGCAAGTCTTCAGCTCTTCCTCTGCTTAGAAAAACTGAAGAATGAAGAGGGGTCTGACAGGACAGCAGAGAGTAGGTGAAATGAAAACAGAAAAAGACCTAGGCTGGGGCCTGAGTGGGCGCCGGTCTTCACTACATACAGTTGACCAGAAAGCCAACTGTACCTCACACAAGTAAAATTATGCAACATAGAATAGCAAAAAAATTAAAAAGTGCAAAAAACATTATGGGACATTGATGAAGGTGAGGCATTTAAGGGAAAAATGGGTTATAAGCAAAGTATAACCAAAATCAACTCACCAGGGCAGAAAAAACAAAAAGGTATCCAAGCGACAGTCACAGAAGTATAGCGAGTATCCATCATAAAATACAATACATCCAAAGCATACAATATGTTCACTCACATTAGTGAGTAGATTAACTTAAATATTGCTATTTTCCTAATAGACATTAAAAAGTATATACATAGTGAATTTGAAAAATCATTTGAACAATCACTCAATGATTTTTTTTAAAATTCAAGGACCATCTACCTTTTTCATCAAATTCAAGGACTTTTCAAGGATTTCAAGGGTAGTAGACACCCTGAAGCAGCCAAGAAAAACGGTCACTCAAGACAAGATGGTGCTTTGGGGCTATACAAGGGCAGTTACCACAACTCCAGGGATATAACCAGCAACTCTAGTACGCCCGGGGTAGACTGGGCTCAATAAGAGTCGAAGTGCCCGAGCATTGAAAAGGGTAGGATGGAAGTGTCGTAAAATTACGACACAAACTTATATACCTATTATTAATGAGACGTACACCCTTGTTTTTTAGTCGACATACCCATAAATAGGTCACCACGTACACATGTTAGGGCATACCCTTGTTTTTAGTTAACATATCCATCACAACACTTAACGCACATTCAACGATGTTGTTTGGAAGGGAAAAGGCACATGCTGAGCATACGTAGCTAATTTGTTATATTTGGCGACAACATGAGGTTCCGGTCCGGTGTGTTGGTTTGAAACATGGCTCGGTGTCACACTGGCATTATTTTATAGAATCAAGACTAACAAGGACCCTTACATCCACTCTATGGTTAGTCGTAGAAAACGTGGGGGCGGTGAAGTCTTTAGAGGCCATTTATAGTAAAAAGTAAGTAGGACATTCAATCTATGGTTTAGTAGTAAGTGCTTTAATATAGGTGTTATATTAATCAAACAAGAGGGTCAAATTTATTTTTAAAGGGTTTGATTAACGTATTTTGAACTACATTAAATGGAAGAACATTCCAAGTTAAACAGATTTTATAAATGAAAAAGTTACCCACGATACCCAAGGCCTGGTCGCTTGCAACCTGCAGGCGTTGTTTCTAGACGTTCCAAAGACTCTTCTAATAAGACACAAGGTAGCTTGTCAAGTCCTAAGACTAGACAGCAGTCAGGATTGAGGAAACGACCAATGCATTGGAGATGTTAAATAGGTGCAAATGAGGAGAGGCACCAGTATATTTACGCAATTGCAGCTTGGTTGCCTAATGCTACGTCTGGCGCACTTTCGCGAGATACCTCCGAGGAGCACCCTAAAGCACTAGGGAGACGGACGAAATTCAACTCTTCTGAACTTGCATACATTCTTCAAGTTCTCAATACGAGGGTGAAGTCAGAGGGGGAAGGGGGGTTAACGCGACGGCGACAGGACACCAAAGTCAGTCGCTCTTTCAGCAAAACTCTACACCCTGAATGAGGCATTCCAAGTACCCCGGACCACATGGAACGAACGGAGCCAGAGAGAAAACCAGTCGATCAGCCATTAAAGTTCCAAGCTATTTCGACATTCTCACAATATCACGATTTCAAGTTCAAAACAGAACAAATCTATAATATATATTGAGCCTAATACAAATTTAGAATAGATTTAACAGCCATTGTAATTGGTATAAATAGAATAGCAAAAGAATTAGGGAGAGAGGGGGGAAGGGGTCTAAGTCACATGCTTCTACTCCCAATACAAGGCAACTAAATAGCCTGCTATTTAACCTCCTCTTCACCTTCGTTTTATTAAAGAGTCGTAGTTGAATAAATTGCAAGAGAACAGAACAAAGGTGGCGATGTATAGCCTTGGTATCAAAACACGAACTAGGTTAGGGGGTCATACAAAGATGGATGGCCACGGTCGCACCTTAAATCGGAACAAATTTATCGCGCGATCAACGTTCGACAGCATCCATAAACAAGCGGTAATGCCATTCAACAGCATTAAAGCTCGGGCAATATGGCGAAACAAAACAAAATAAGACCTCTGAAAGAGACCTGTCAAACGTGATGGGCGTTCTTTATTTTTTGCCATGCCAAGAGGCTTCATGCAGAGGGGAGGGCGGCATTTAATTTAAAGCCTTCCTTTTGGCTAGCGATTAACCTCTGATAAATCCACTTTCATGAAAGAACAGTCGAAGTGTACCATAGCCATATATGATGAAGGACGGGGGGGAGAGGGGGGAGGGGAGACAACCAAATAACTTGTTTCTATGGTGATTCTTGACGAGAGAAATCGCAATAATGCAAATGACAGATATGGGGAGGAGGGGAGGGGGGAGGTCTGCGATTGACTCGGAATTCTAATCACCTTGATCCACATTCCCATTTTATCGAGGTAGTCTGCGGCCGGTCACTTCGCCTTTCAATGTTACTGCAGCCTCAATTACACAGGTCTCGCATTCCACCATTAAGCTTTGCTTAACGCCACCCAAACACCGCTAAGAGATACTACACACTGCCATACAATTTCTCTCTCGTATTTATCCGGACAAATTGCAAGTGAATGAACATTTTCCCTGAAGAATTTAAAGCGAAAACCAACGAGGACATAGAACGCGGGAAATTTGCAAGGAGAAATCCGCAAACAAAGTAGTGAGGATGGGGGAAGTGAAAATGAGTGGAAGATATATTATTGCCACAGATCCTTTGCTGTTTCTTAAGAAGAAAATATGAGATGAGGAGATGCGTACATGTCAAAAAAAAAAAACTCCAGCCCAAGCATAGAGAGGGGCGAACAAGCTTCCTCACCTCGCGGACCTGACTAGGCCTGAATGGACGATGCCGATCGGCGACTAACCTGCGTAAGATTAAAAATGAAAATTTCTACAGGCAATAAAGCCCACGGAGTCTAAATCTAGTTCTGAGGCAACAGGAAAGGCGTGCCGCTCGTCCAGCTAGCAGGTGGAACATTTTTTTTTTTTTTTTTAATTAAGGGGCTATCTGGCGACTGCCGACTAAGGCATAAGTTGCCGTAAACAAACAGCCTAATTTAGGCTACTTTAAAAAATTAAACAGAAAACAATAAAAAGGAATAACAATAACAATAACAAAACAATTACAAAAACAACAACAACAATTAAATCGCGTTAAATAAAAGGGAGAAGGCCGGCCTCCCCCAAAAAGTCAATAAGTCCACCAGTCAAAGTACACGCACTCATCCCGAGAACAAGGGACAGGCGGTAGCGACCCCGCCCATCCCGGTACCGGGACAGGTGTCGTGCGCGAAGATCACCCAGACTGGGACATTCGACAAGAATGTGCCGAACAGTCTGGGGGACGACGCAGTCGTTGCAATAGGGCGCGGGCGAGCGCTCCATCAGATAGCGATGCGTCACACGAGTGTGTCCGATTCGGAGACGACAGAAAGCAACCTGAAGCCGCCGCGGCATTGGGGGATAGGTCCATGGGAACAGTCGCGGCGCAATGGCACGCAACTTTAAGTTCCCTTCGACCGTCTCCCATCTTCTTTGCCAAGCAGTCCGAAGAGCTGCCCGTATTCCTGCCATGTAGTCGGTGTGAGGAAGAGCGAAACGCTGGTCCGGTCGCAGAGTCCTCGCGGACTCTTTGGCGCCCTCATCGGCGCGCTCATTCCCCGCAATTCCTACATGTCCAGGAACCCAGCAGAAGATAATCTCGACATCTGCCCGGCTCGCCAAAACCGTGGCGTCACGGATATCGCGAACCAGGGGATGCGGAGATTCCAATGCCCCGAGAGCACTCAGGGCGCTTTGTGAGTCGCTATAGATCACAATCCGGTCTCCGAACCGGGCACGTCGCGTAATCTCCCGTACCGAGTGGTGTATTGCCACCAGCTCGGCCGTGAAGACAGACGCAGCGCCTGGTAGAGCCCCGCTGACTTCAAACAGAGGGGATACGGCGTGGAAGCCGACCCCCTCTTGGGACTTGGAGCCATCCGTATACACTGGCACGGTACCAGCGTGACACGATGTGTGCTCCAAAAAGGTCGAACGCAATACTCCCGGCGCAGTACAAGCTTTGGGAGCAGAGGCGTGGCGACAAATAGCCAAATGTGGTACCCTCCAGGGTGGCGTCCTGGGCAGAACCAGGGGCGCCACCGGCCCGAGAGCTATATCTACTTCTCGAAGGAGTTTCCTGGCCCTAAACCCAAAGGGCTTAGGGTATGACTGGCGTCTCTCGGCGGCATAGGCACCATCGAGATCAGCTGCGGATGCAGTGAAAGCTGTTGGCGACTGAGGGAGGCGCCGGGCTCGCGCGTACAGGCGAGTGATGCACTGCACGCGGCGCAGAGCGAGTGGCATCTCCCCAGCATCGACCAACAGGCTCTCAATGGGGGAAGTGCGGAAGGCACCGGTCGCAAGGCGAAGGCCGGTGTGGTGGATCGAATCCACCTTCCGCAATAAACGCTCGGCTGCGGATGCATAAAACTCGCATCCGTAGTCGAGCTTCGAGCGAACAAAGGATCGATAAAAAAGTAAGGCGGTAGCCCTATCAGCGCCCCAAGCGCTGAACGTCACGGAACGGAGAATGTCCATGGCGCGGGTACAAGAGACCCTAAGGCTGCGAATATGAGCCTCCCAGGTGAGGCGTCGGTCGAATACAAGACCAAGGAAACGGTGCGACTCAACCACATCCAGGCGCACCCCATTAAGAAACAAATCTGGGTCGGGGTGAAGCCGTGGATGGCGGCAGAAGTGCACCACCTTAGTCTTGGCCAAAGAAAACCGAAACCTGTGCGCTTCGGCATAGTGAGAGACGCGGTTCAATGCCTGTTGGAGTCGACGCTCCAGAGTTGGCATCTGGGCCGCGCCAAAAGAGATCGAAAGGTCGTCCACGTAGAGCGTAGCGAGAACATCTTCCGGCAGCACCGAGGTGATGCCGTTGATGCTCAGGGCAAAGAGTGTGACACTGAGGACACTTCCCTGCGGGACACCCTCTTCCTGCTCCTTTGGGCCGGAGAGGGCTCCCCCCACCCGTACGCGGAATCGACGATCTCGCAAAAATTCAGATATAAAAATTGGGAGGCGTCCCCTCGCCCCCATCGTGTGGAGAGTCTCCATGATACCGTATCGCCATGCGGTATCATAGGCCTTGTCCAGATCAAAAAACACCGTGGCGTCGTGCTGTCTACGAAGGAAAGCCTCGCAGACGGCACTTTCCAGTCGGAGCAGAGCATCCGACGTGGAGTGGAACTTACGGAAGCCGCACTGTGCAGAAGACAGATGGCCTCCGCTGTCCAGGAAATAGGCTAATCTAACATTTACCAATTTCTCCATCAACTTGCACACGCAAGAGGTTAGAGAGATTGGGCGGAAACCGGTCGGAGTAGAGTGATCTCTCCCCGGCTTGCGAAAGGCGAGCACAGTAGCGATTCGCCAGGAGTCTGGGAGAAGACCTTCCACCCAGATCCTGTTGAACAAATCTAACAGAAAGGCCATGCCTCGCTCACCCAGGTGTCGAAGCATGGCGTACGGGACATCGTCCGGACCATGGGCGGTGTCCGCGCACGAAGCGAGAGCGGAACGCAACTCACTCACAGTAAACTTGTCGTTGAAGGGTTCTCCGCCTCTGGAGGTAAAGTCCAGCCGGCGGCCTTCCGCGACATCACGACGTGCATTGAATGCTGGCGGAGCAGCATCACGGCTAGAGAATGCGGAAAAAGCGGTCGCTAAGGATTCCGCCACGGACGCGGGGTCCGAGATTGCGGTCCCATTCTCCTGGAGAACGGGAGGGGGGTCCTGCGAGAACTTGCCCCGAATCCTTTTGACTCGCTTCCACACCTCAGCTAAAGGGGTCTTCCCGTTAAGTGAAGACACGTATGCCCGCCAAGAAGAGCGGCGGGCGTGCTTCGAAATATACCGGAACCTAGCCCTAGCCCGACGAAATTCAGCGACAGTGAAATCGTTCGGGCGGCGCTTATAGCGCATGTAGGCATAACGCTTCTGTTTGAGGGCCGTCTCACACTCGGCCGACCACCATGGGAGTGGTCGGCGTGCAAAACGGCCAGACGTCCTAGGAATAGTAGTCAGGCCTACGGCGATGAGGTTGCCGGAGAAGAACTCAACGGCCTCATCTACCGACCTAAACTCCTCGACTGAGATAGAGAATTCAGTCATTTCCTGAAATGCAGGCCACCGCGCCCGCGCCAAGCACCACCGAGGTGGTCTCTCAGGCGGCAGTTGCCCTGAAAATGATATTTGAATGGGAAAGTGATCACTACCATGGAGGTCATCGACCACCCCCCAATCAAAATCAGGCTGTGCATCTGAAGAGCACAAAGATAGGTCAAGGCAAGAAAATGAAGCGGTTCTCGGACAGTGATGCGTAAACTCATCCACGTTTAGGACACCCATCTCAAGCTCTTCGATCAGATCGGCAAGGACTTGTCCCCTGGGATTTATGGAGTAATCTCCCCAGAGAGGATGCCTGCCGTTCAGATCTCCAAGCAAGAGATAGGGCCTCGGCAACCGTGCCACGACGCGGCGGAAGTCCCCCGCGTCGAAGTCAGCTGACGGTGGAATGTACGCAGAAATGATAGTATACCTCCTATCCAGGTGCAGCTGCACAGCCACTGCCTGAAAGGAGGTATCTAAAGAGAAAGGAAGAACGGAGACATCATGCCGGGTGTAAACCGCGCATCCCCCAGCCCGGCCATCCCGCGGTGGTGGGGTCGCAAGACCCTTATACCCCGGGAGGGCAGGCAGCGGGCACGCGCCTAGCATGGTCTCCTGCAAAAAAATAGCTAACGGGGAACGGGACGAGACGAGCCTCCGCAGCTCCTCCCAGTTGGCCCGGAGTCCACGGCAATTCCATTGAAGGAATATGCCCTCCAGGCCTAGCTCGGAGGAGACGCGGGGGCCCTCCTCGAATTGAAGACCCTCACGGGAATGGCCGTACGCTTCCTGGGGGCAGAACCCCGGGCGCTGTTGGCCGGACAAAGCGCTGAAGGCGCTGTCGCCTTCGAGGACTTATTGGGGGAGGTTGGGCTCGCCATGCTAGTCTTTTCCTCCCTCCGCCTCGAAACCTTAGGCGGGCGTTGCGGCTTGGGAGGCGGGGGGCCCTCTTTTCGAGGAACCACCGTCTCCGAGCCACTCGCTCCACCTCGGGGCGTGGGCGAAGGGGCCGAAGCTCCTTTGTTGCTGTCCTCCTTTCGGGGAACAGCTTTAGGAACCCCGGAAGATGGCCTAGCGACCATCTTCAGGGGTGTTGCCTCCTGTGAGTCTAACGACTCTGTGGAGGCGCGTGGCCGTTTCGCCTTACGGGAAACGGTCACGCTGGGGGAAGAGGGGGGAGCCCTGGTATTAGCCGGGGCTGGGTGTGAACCCTTTTTGCCGCCAGCTCTACCAGGGGAGCGCCCGGGTGTAGTAGAGCCCGCAGAAACAACCGTGCTCGTTGGCCTGGATGGGCCAGGAGCAGAGGGTGCTTTTCTAACTATTGAGGCATATGACGTCCCAGGCAGAGCCGGGCGCGCCAGGACCAAGTCCTTAGCCTCGCGGAATGAGAGTCGATCCTGGGCCTGAATGGCCAGGATTTCTTTCTCAAGGAGATATGCACCACATTGCTTCGAAGAAGCAGGGTGCGGCTCTCCGCAATTGACACACTTGGCCACACACGATTTGGACTTATCGTGTGCGACCTTGGAGCAATTTACACAGACTTCGGGTGACCCCGATTTTGCACGTCTACATGATTGATTCGTGTGGCCGAAGCGGTGACAGTAATAGCACCGCCGCGGCAGTGGCACGAATGCCTTCACGCGGTAGCGGTACCAACCGGCACGCACCGACTCAGGGAGCTTGTCACAGTCGAACGTGACGAAGAGTGTAGGGGTGGGTCTCGAGGCCCCTCCCTGTTTTCTCATCACACGTTCGACCTTGACCGCCCCATGGTCGGCCAGCTCTAGGGTGATGTCTTCTATGGAGTAGTCAACGAGTTCCCTCGCATAAACTACTCCTTTTACAAAGTTCATGGTAGAGTGCGGCGTCACACTCACCGGGGTGCCATGAAGTGTCCGAAGAGCACTTATCTTGGCCGCCTCGGCGGGATTCGCCGCATTCGCCAGAAGGCTCCCGTCCGAGAAACGGGTTACCTTCGGCTCTCTACCAATTGCACTAGCTAATCCTCTCCTCTGATGGATCATGTTGCCCTTGGACAACATGGTGCCATCAGTGGAGCGAATAACGAGGAAGCGTTTGAAGCCAGCGGGCTCGAAAACGCCAGGTAACCTCTGAATGAGGGGCCCCAATGTCATCGAGGCTCCGCCCTGTGCACTCTTGGTCTTAGTCAGGGGCTCCACACACGAGGGGGTAGAGGGGCCGGATGTGCCGATCTTGGCTTGGTCGCCTACCAAAGTGGCAGCAGACCCATCCGTCCCCGCAGCCCCCGCGGATGGAGAGGAGCCCCGAGTCTTTTTCGTCTTTCTTGTCTTTTTCTTCTTTTTAGGAGAGGAGGGCGGGGAATGAACCCGCTTTTCACCCCCGCCGGTAGAAGCCCCCAGGCCAGATGGACCGGCCTCAGCCAGGTCCTTCTCTGAAATGGAGAAGGTCCCGGTGGGCGCAGGGGATTCATCCGGAGGAGATCCCTCCCCTCCTTGTCCTGCTTGAGAATCCACAGCCGTTTGATGAGGACCTTGCATAGGGGCGGATTCGGGTTCGGTGCTTGGCGCCAAGCCCGGATTCCCCCCCATGGAAGGCCCTACCTTCTGAGGCTGGTTTTCCTCAAGGACCATGTCTAACACAGGAGGGGCCTCCAATTGGCCATCCCCTCCCAGGACATCGCAGGTCCCCTTGGCAGCGTCATAAGTCTTTAGTGGGGAGGCACAGGCCTTGACCCCGGCAAGGTTTAATATTTTTGCCAGCAGGTCTTTTGAGGGAAGCGACCGAAGGGGCCTGGCTTCCCTCTCCCCCCTAAGGGGGTTTGCCCTACCGAGCCGCTTTGATGTGGAGCGGCTGGCTAAGGGTGGCCTGCTGGCTTTCTTGGCAGTCCCCTTAGAAAGCATAGGAGGGACTGCCGCTGGAGATAGGGAGGTGCCCGAAAGCACCTCCAGAGAAGGGGGTGAGGGGGAGTCACCTACACCCGTAGGCGTAGGAGAGGAGTAAGCCTCCTCTCCGGTTAAAGAGGTATGGAGGGTCCCCTGCGCAAGCACAGGGGGGGGGACCTCCATCTTTTCTGTGGAGCTGCACGAGGGCGGCTCCGTTGTTGTTATAGGGGGAATTAAGGGGAGATGTTTTTTTTTTTCATCATTGGGCATGGTGACCCTCTTTGTTTTACGGGACGCAATCGCTCACCACCTCTTGCAGTAGCCCGCACTGCAAGAGGTGCTTACAGGCCCGGCAGAGCCAGGCGCCGCCATTTGGGACCACCCCTCCCGCCTGGTGGCCTGGCAGTCCTTCGGCATGGCGGCTCCACCTTGAACACGGCGTAAAACGGATAGATTTTGAAGACGAGAGGAAAAGGGATGTGAGGAAGGTATGGGTGGGGATGAAGCAGGTTGTTAAAAGCCAACCACCCCAGACCGGAGCTCAGGGGTTAGGGGACATTGTCCCCTCCCCCCTCAGCCCCGATCCGGGACGATTGGCTGAGAAGAAGGTCAGCTTCTACCCTGTGAAATTAGAGGCTGACCAGAGAAAGTTGTGGGAGAGGTTGTATGAAAAGCGACAAAGTAGGGGAGAAATACAGGCTATCTGAAGGAAGGAAGAGAGGCTAAGCTGGGGCCGGACGGGGCGCTGGATCCCGTCAGCACGGCGGCCAGGATGGCAAATCGCCGCGCCCCTTACGGGGAGCAGGTGGAACAGAACAGTTAACACGAAGCGCCCTCTTGCGGGGGAGTCACAATAATAAAACCAATACGGGTTGTGCGGAAAGGGAAAGAAGAAACTCTTTTAAGGCAAAAAAACTGAGACTAGTTTAGAAGACAAATGAAGACAAAGAAAGGCTGGTCGAATGCGAGGAAAAAAAACTGAAGACGGTCAACGAACAAACGTTGCCCACATTGAAAGGATTTTGAAAAAAGGCGGAAAGAGAAAGAGGTAAATTAGGAAGAAATGTTAAAGTATGAGAAGTTTATTACTGCAGTGCCGTGCAATGGGCCGAGAGCGCGCAACTGTCCTTCGCCCGTTGCCCACAAATGTAAAATTACCATTTATTTTTACTTATTATTCATTTTATATTATATTATGATTTACTTGCAAAGAAGCGAAAACTAAGGAGGGTATCACCACCGGACAGTTCATCCTTAGAAGAAAGGTGGGACAGGCGTGACAGAAGGGGGTATTAAAAACCACAGAGTATTGACTTCATACATTAAAGGGGGAGGGGGATAACGGCCCAAGCTTCTTCAAAAATTGGTGAAGTTAGGAAAAGTAAAAATGCGGGGAGGTAACATAAATCAAGAGTAGTTGAAAGAGTAAGGGGTCAGAGTGGTGCGGACCCTCCTTAACCTATACCTCAAAGGAATGGGAAAGACTTCCTCGGTCGGTCTCAACGACCGGAAATACATAAACGCCCGTCTTTAAGTCAATCAAAAATCAGTGAAAAAACAACCAACGGCAACATAGACCAATCTCTAGGGCCGACACGCTAACATGCCTGATGGAGGTCTACCTAGTTGATGTGCGATTGGAAGCCTACGTCGCCGATGTGGAAATGATTTCTTTTTTTATATAGAGCCCATCTGGCAACTGCCCACTTGGGCATAAGTCGGCGGAAACACGACAGCCTAGAACTAGTCTACTTTAAAAAAAAAATATGAAAACATAACAATAAAAAAGTGAAAAACTTAAAAATTAGGAAGCAATCTCCGGCATCGGGGGGAGGTACCCCTCACCCCGGTGCAGGAGCGTGCAAACTACAAAGAAAACAAACAAAAAAATAGAACCTTCTTAAATAAAGGGGAGAAGCCGGGCCTCCCCCAAAAAGTCAATGTGCACGAACTCATCCCGAGTAAAAGGGACAGGCGGAAGCGACCCCGCCCATCCCGGAACCGGGACAGGTATCGTGCGCGAAGATTACCCAGACTGGGACATTCGACAAGAATGTGCCGGACAGTCTGGGGGACGACGCAGTCGTCGCAATAGGGCGCTGGCGAGCGCTCCACCAGATAGCGATGCGTACACGAGTGTGCCCGATTCGAAGGCGACCTGAAGCCGTCGTGGCATTGGGGGATAAGTCCATGGGAACAGTCGCGGCGCAATGGCACCCAACTTTTAATTCCCTTCGACCGTCTCCCATCTTCTTTGCCAAGCAGTCCAAAGAGCTGCCCGTATTCCTGTCATGTAGTCGGTGCGAGGAAGAGCGAAACGCTGGTGCGGTAGCAGAGTCCTCGCGGACTCTTTGGCGCGTTCATTCCCCGCAATTCCTACATGTCCAGGAACCCAGCAGAAGATAATCTCGACATCCCCCCCGGCTGGCCAAAACCGTGGCGTCACGGATATCGCGAACCAGGGGATGCGGAGATTCCAATGCCCCGAGGACACCCAGGGCGCTTTGTGAGGCGCTATAGATTACAATCCAGTCTCCGAACCGGGCACGTCGCGTAATCTCCCATACGGAGTGGTGTATTGCCACCAGCTCGGCCGTGAAGACAGACGCAGCACCTGGCAGAGCCCCGCTGACTTCAAACAGAGAGAAAACGGCGTGGAAGCCGACCCCCTCTTGGGACTTTGAGCTATCCGTATACACTGGCAAGGTTCCAGCGTGACACGAGGTGTGCTCCAAAAAGGTCGAACGCAATACTCTTGGCGCCGTACAAACTTTGGGAGCAGAGGCGTGACGACTAAGGGAGGCACCGGGATCGCGCGTACAGGCGAGTGATGCACTGCACGCGGCGCAGAGCGAGTGGCATCTCCCCAGCATCGACCAACAGGGTCTCAATGGGAAAAGTGCGGAAGGCAACGGTCACAAGGCGTAGGCCGGTGTGGTGGATCGAATACACCTTCCGCAATAAAAGCTCGGCTGCTGATGCATAAAACTCACAGCCGTAGTCGAACTTCGAACGAACAAAGGATCGATAAAAAGTAGGGCAGTAGCCCTATCAGCACCCAAAGCGCTGAAGGTCAAGGAACGGAGAATATCCATGGCGCGGGTACAAGAGACCCTAAGGCTGCGAATATGAGCCTCCCAGGTGAGGCGTCGGTCGAATACAAGACCAAGAAAACGGTGCGATTCAACCACAAACAAATCTGGGTCGGGGTGGAGCCGTGGATGGCGGCAGAGGTACACCACCTTAGTCTTGGCCAAAGACAACGGAAACCTGTGCGCTTCGGCATAGCGAGAGACGCGGTTCAATGCTTGTTGGAGTCGACGCTCCAGAGTTGACATCTGGGCCACGCCAAAAGAGATCAAAAGGTCGTCCACGTTGAGCGTAGCGAGAACATCTTCCGGCAGCACCGAGGTGATGCCGTTAATGCTCAGGGCAAAGAGTGTGACACTGAGGACACTTCCCTGCGGGACACCATCTTTCTGCTCCTTTGGGCCGGAGAAGGCTCCCTCCACCCGTACGCGGATTTGACGATCTCGCAAAAAATCAGATATAAACATTGGTAGGCGTCCCGTCGCCCACTTCGTATGGAGTTTCTCCATGATACCGTATCGCCATGCGGTATCATAGGCCTTCTCCAGATCGAAAAAAACCGTGGCGTAGTGCTGTCTACGAAGGAAGGCCTCGCAGACGGCATTTTCCAGTCAGAGCAGAGCATCCGAGGTGGAGTGGAACTTGCGGAAGCCGCACTCTGCAGAAGACAGATGGCATCCGCTGTCCAGGAAAAAAGCTAATCTAACATTTACCAATTTCTCCATCAACTTGCACACGCAAGAGGTTGGAGAGATTGGGCGGAAACCGGCCGGAGTAGAGTGATCTCTCCTCGGTTTGGGAAAGGCGAGCACAGTAGCGATTCGCTAGGAATCTGGGAGAAGACCCTCCACCCAGATCCTGTTGAACAAATCTAACAGAAAGGCCATGCCTCGCTCACCCAGATGTCGAAGCATGGCGTACGGGACATCGTGCGGACCATGGGCGGTGTCCACGCACGAAGCAAGAGCGGAGCGCAACTCACAGTAAACCTGCCTTCGAAGGGTTCTCCGCCTCTGGAGGTAAAGTCCAGCCGGCGGTCTTCCGCGGAATCACGACGTGCATTGCCTGCTGGCGGAGCAGCATCCCGGCTAGAGAATGCGAAAAAAGCGGTTGCGAAGCATTCCGCCACGGACGCGGGGTCCAAGATTGCGTTCCCATTCTCTTGGAGAACGGGAGGAGGGCCTGCGAGAACTTGCCCCAAATCCTTTTGAGTCGCTTCCACACCTCTGCTAAAGGGGTATTCCGGTTAAGTGCAGACCCGCCAAGAGCGGCGGGCGTGCTTCGAAATATACCGGAACCTAGCCCTAGACCGACAAAATTCACTGACAGTGAAATCGTTCGGGCGGCGCTTATAGCGCATGTAGGCATAACGCTTCTGTTTGAGGGCCGTCTCACACTCGGCCGACCACCATGGGAGTGGTGGGCGTGCAAAACGTCCAGACGTTCTAGGAACAGTAGTCAGGCGGGCGGCGATGAGGTTGCCGGAGAAGAACTCAACGGCCTCATCTACCGACCTAAACTCCTCGACTGAGATAGAGAATTCAGTCATTTCCTGAAATGCAGGCAACCGCGCACGCGCCAAGCACCACCGAGGTGGGCTCTCAGGCGGCAGTTGCCCTGAAAATGATATTTGAATGGGAAAGTGATCACTACCATGGAGGTCATTTACCACCCCCCAATCAAAATTAGACTGTGCATCCGAAGAGCAAAAAGATAGGTCAAGGCAAGAAAATGAAGCGGTTTTCGGACAGTGAGGCGTAAACTCATCTACATTTAAGACACCTATCTCAAGCTCTTCGATCAGATGGGCAAGGACTTGTCCCCTGGGATTTATGGAGTAATCTCCCCAGAGAGGATGCCTGCCGTCCAGATCTCCAAGCAAGAGAAAGGGTCTCGGCAACCGTGCCACGACGCAGCGGAAGTCCCACGCGTCGAAGTCAAATGACGGTGGAACGTAAGCAGAAATGATAGTATACCTCCTATCCAGGTGCAGCTGCACAGCCACTGCCTGAAAGGAAGTATCTAAAGAGAAAGCAAGAACGGAGACATCATGCCGGGTGTAAACCGCGCATCCCCCAGCACGGCCATCCCGTGGTAGTGGGGTCGCAAGATCATTATACCCCGGGAGGGCGGGCAGGGGGCACGCGCCTAACATGGTCTCCTGCAGAAAAATAGCTAACGGTGAACGGGACGAGACGAGCCTCTGCAGCTCCTCCCAGTTGGCCTGGAGTCAACGGCAATTCCATTAAAGGAATATGCCCTCCAGGCCTAGCTCGGAGGAGACGCGTGGGCCCTCTTTGAACAGAAGACCCTCACGGGAATGGTCGTACGCTTCCGGGAGGGAGAACAACGTGTGTTGTTGGCTGGACAAAGCGCTGTCGCCTTCGAGTACTTATTGGTGGAGGTTGGGCTCGCCATGTGAGTCTTTTCCTCCCTCCGTCTCGAAACCTTAGGCGGCCGTTGCTGCTTCGGAGGCGAGTGGGCCCTCTCATCGAGGAACCACCGTCCCCGACCCACTCGCTCCACCATTATACGTGGGCGAAGGAGCCGAAGCTCCTTTGTTGCTGTCCTCCTTTCGGGGGACAGCTTTAGGAACCCCGTAAGATGGCCTAGCGACCAACTTCAGGAGTGTTGCCTCCTGTGAGTCTAACGACTCGCTGGAAGCGCGTGGCCGTTTCGCTTTACTGGAAACGGTCACGCTGGGGGAGGGGGAAGCCCTGGTTTTAGCCGGGGCTGAGTATGAAATCTTTTTGCCGCCAGCTCTACCAGGAGAGCGCCCGGGTTGAGTAGAGCCCGCAGAAGGGCTCCGAATGGGCGCGGAAAAACAACCGTGCTCGTTGGCTTGGATGGGCCAGGAGCAGAGGGTGCCTTTCTAACTATTGAGGCATATGACGTCCCAGGCAGAGCCAGGTGCGACAGGACCAAGTCCTTAGCCTCGCGGAATGATAGTCGATCCTGGGCCTGAACGGCCAGGATTTCTTTCTCAACGAGATATGCACCACATTGCTTCGAAGAAGCGGGATGCGGCTCTCCGCAATTGATACACTTGGCCACACACGATTTAGACTTATCGTGTGCGGCCTTGGAGCAATTTACAGAGACTTCAAGTGACCCCGACTTTGCACGTCAAGAACGATTCGTATGGCCGAAGCGGGGAACAGTACTAGCACCGCCGCGGCAGTGACACGAATGCCTTCAGGCAGTAGCGGTACCAACCGGCACGCACCGACTCAGGGAGCTTGTCACAGTCGAACGTGACGAAGAGTGTAGAGGTGGGTCTCGAGGCCCCTGCCTGTTTTCTCATCACACGTTCGACCTTGAACGCCCCATGGTCGGCCAGCTATAGGGTGATGTCCTCAATGGAGTAGTCAACGAGTTCCCTCGCATAAACTACTCCTTTCACAAAGTTCATGGTAGAGTGCGGCGTCACACTAACCGGGGTGCCATGAAGTGTCCGAAGAGCACTTATCTTGGCCGCCTCGGCGGGATTCGCCAGAAGGGTCCCGTCCGAGGAACGAGTCACCTTCGGCTCTCTACCAATTGCACTAGCTAATGCTCTCCTCTGATGGATCATGTTGCCCTTGGCCAACATGGTGCCATCAGTAGAGGAAATAACGAGAAAGCGTTTGAAGCCAGAGGGCTCGAAAACACCAGGTAACCTCTTAATCAGGGGCCCCAATGTCATCGAGGCTCCGACCTGTGCACTTTTCGTCTTAGTCGGGGGATCCGGACCTGGTGGGGCAGAGGGGCCGGATGTGCCAATCTTGGCTTTGTCGCCTACCAAAGTGACATCAGATCCATCCGGGGATGGAGAGGAGCCCCGAGTTTTTTTAGTCTTAGTCATTTTCTTCTTTTTTTAGGAGAGGAGGGCGGGGAATGAACCTGCTACTCACCTACGCCAGCAGAAGCCCCTAGGCCAGATGGACCGGCTTCAGCCAGATCCTTCTCCGAAATGGAAAAGGTCCTGGTGGTCACAGGGGCACCAGTTGGAGGAGATCCCTCCCCTCCTCCTACTGCCTCAGGGACTCCAGCTGTTTGAGGAGGACCTTGCATAGGGGCGGTTTCGGTTTCGGTGCTTGGCGCCGAGCCCGGATTCTTCCCCATGGAAGGCCCTACCGTCTGAGGCTGGGTTTCTTCAAGGACGATGTCTATCACAGGAGGGGCCTCCAGTTGGCCATCGCAGGTACCCTTGGCACTGTCACCAGTCTTGTGTGGGGAGGCAAAGGCCTTGACCTCGTCAAGGTTTAATATTCTTGCCAGCAGGTCTTTTGAGGGAAGTGTCAAAGCGGCCTGACTTCCCTCTCCTCTCTAAAGGGGTTTGCCCTACCCAGCCGCTTCGATGGGGAGCGGTGTGCTATGGGCTGCCTGCTGGCTTTCTTGGCAGTCCCCTTGGAAAGCAAAGGAGGGATTGCCGCTGGAAGCAGGGAGGCACCCGAAAGCACCTCCAGAGAAGGGGGTGAGGGAGATACCCCTACACCTGTAGGCATAGGAGAGGAGTAAGCCTCCTCTCTGGTTAAAGAAATATGGAGGGTCCACTGTGCAAGCACATGGAAGGGGACCTCCATTTTTTCTGTGGAGCTGCACGAGGGCGGCTGCGTTGATGAGCAAAGGGAATTGGAGAGAGATCTTTGTTTTTTTATTTTGTCATTCATGGGCATGGTGACCCTCTTTTTTACACGGGATGCAATCGCGCATCACCTCTCGCAGTAGCCCGGCAGAGCCAGGCGCCTCCATTTGGGACCACCCCTCCAGCCTGGTGGCCTGGCAGTTCATCGGCATAGCGGCTCCACCTTAGACACGGCGTAAAACTGATAAAGTGTGAAGTGGAAAGGAAAAGGGATGTGAGGAAGGTATGGGTGGGGACGAAGCTGGTTGTTAAAAACCCCTATCTTGAACCGGCGCTCAGGGGTTAGGGAACGTTGGCCCCTCCCCCCTTAGCCCCGATCCGGGACGGTTGGCTTGAGGTCAGCATCTACCCTGTAAAATTAGAGGCTGACCAGAAAAAGGTGTGGGAGAGGTTGTATGAAAAGCGACAAAGTAGGGGAGAAATACAGGCTATCTGAAGGACGGAAGAGATGCTATGCTGGGGTCGGACAGGCTGCTGAGTCCCGTCAGCACGGCGGCCAGGATGGCAAATCGCCGCGCCCCTTACAGGGTCTGCGAGATGGAGAAGGGCCTGGCAGTCGCAGTATGCACCGGTCGGAGGAGAACCCTCCCCTCCTTGTACTGCCTCAGAAACCCTAGCCGTTTGAGGAGGACCTTGCATAGGGGCGGACTTGAGTTTGGTGCTTGGCGCAGAGCCTGGATTCACTCCCATGGAAGGCCCTACCATCTGAGGCTGGGTTGCCTCAAGGAACATGTCTATCTCACGGGGCTTCCAGTTGCCCCCCCCCCCCCACAGGGCATCACAGGTCTTACTGGCAGCAGTCTTTAGTCTCGTCTTGGGAGGCACTGGCCTTGACACCGGCAAGGTTCAATATTTTTGCCAGCAGTTCTTTCAAGGGGAAGCAACCGAAGGGGCCTGGCTTACCTCTCCTCCATAAGGGGGTTTGCCCTACCGAGCCGCTTCAATGGGGAGCGGTTGGCTATGGGCTGCCGCTGGCTTTCTTGGCAGTCCCCTCAGAAAGTAAAGGGAGGGAGTGCCACTGGTAAGACCGAGGTGCCCGAAGGCATCTCCAGACAAAGGGGGGATGCAAATCCCCTATATCTGTAGGCGAAGGAGAGGAGTAAGCCTCTCTCCGGTTAGAGAAATTTAGAGGGTCCCCTACGCAAGCACAGATGGGGGGGGGACCTTTATTTTTTCTGTGGAGGTGCCCGAGGGCAGCTCCGTTGATGGACAAGAGGAAATTAAGGGAATATTTTTTATTTTTTCTGTGGAGGTGCCCGAGGGCAGCTCCGTTGATGGACAAGAGGAAATTAAGGGAATATTTTTTATTTTTTCATCATTGGGCATGGTGACTAAATTTTTCACAGGATGCATTTGCTTATCACCCCTCGCAGTAGCCTGCCCCACAAGGGCTGTATACAGGCCTGGTAAAGCCAGGTGCCGACATTCAGGACTACCCCTCTCACCTGGTGGCCTGGCAGTCCCTTAGCATGGCAGCTCCACCTTGGACCCGGCGTAAAAAAATAGATGGTGAAGTGAGAAGGAAAGGGGATGTGAGAAAGGTATGGGTGAGGATGAAGCAGGTTGTTAAAAACCCACTACCCCAGACCGGAGCTCAGGGGTTAGGGAACATCGTCTCCTTGCCCCTCAGCCCTGATCTGGAATGGTTAGCTGAGAAGGTCAGCATCTACCCTGTGAAATGAGAGACCGACCAGATAAAGTTGTGGGAGAGGTTGTATGAAAAGTGAGGAAATAAGGGGAAAACAAGTGTTCTGAAAGGAGAAGCTAAGCTGGGGTCGGACAGGGTGCTGAGTCGCCCAGTCAGCACGGCAGCCAGGATGGCAAATCGCTGTGCCCCTTATGGAGGGAGGGGGGTACACCACAATGGCTTCCTACATTTTTTACTAATAGTCTTCATCTGCTCCTGGACTATGTTTAATATATTCTTAAAAGTGAGAAGGTCAGCATCTACCCTGTGAAAATAGAGGCAGACCAGAGAAGGTTGTGTGAGGTTGTAAGGTAAGTGAGGAAGTAGGGAAGAAACACAGGTTGTCTGAAAGGAGAAGAGGCTAAGCTAGGGCCGGAAAGGGTGCTGAGTTCAGTCAGCACAGCGGCCAGGAAGGCAAATCACCGCACCCCTTACAGGGTTGCTGGTACCATAACATCCTCCCAGCAACAACAATTTAATTGTGTTTGTTTCATATCTTTTGGTGCTATTCTTCAGTAGTGTTTCATTATTACAATAAAATGGTGATATAACAATAATACTTTGGTTCATTACCTTAAATTGACATTTTCGTACAACTGCAATAAATCGTGACACAGTTGAAAGCACATCAAAATACATAACATAACTTTGTATGTATCTTATCAATACAATTGAAATGTTAACTGCGTACATATCTACCTAAGAAATTTCAGTGGACTAAATTTCACATTTGTACAATGTTTAATATTCAAAATATCATCCAAATATTTGACCTGCAATAAAGGATGATACACAATTTATATTCAAAATATCATCCAAATATTTGACCTGCAATAAAGGATGATACACAATTTATGCACTTACTGGGGATTAACTAACGTGCATGTCATTGTGGGAGACAATGCCAGTAACATCATTCTCGCAGTAAAACATGCAGGATACCAAAACATAGGATGCTTCTGCCACATCCTACCCTTAAGTCATCCATCATTCAGTGCGTGAACAAAGTGGAGTTAATCTGATGATTAACAGGTATATTTTTATGCAATAAACTGGCAAAACTGCATACAAAGCTGTTACAAATTTGAATTATAATTGTTTTCTGTTGATTGTGAACAATTTTACCATCTTGACAGAATAATTTGTATAACACCAACTAATAGTAATAATGTTGTACACCTACTGAAGTTGTATTTGTTCTATTCTTAAACCAGGTTGAGAACTCTACAGCAAAAACGGGCAATAAAACTTGCTGAAGATGACCCAGATCTCAACTTTGTGGCTGAGTAATGGGTAACGATTTTACTACATATTCATTAGTCAGCACTCAATTTATTTTTTTAAATAATTTAGAGCAAATTATAAAATAAGCAAAAAAGTACTTTTATACCTGATATTCCTTCAGATGACTTCAAATGATTGGGACCTCATCCCTGCTTGGACCAATCAATGCAGCAACTAAGGCAACAGAGAAAGACAGCATCAGTGTCAGACATCCCCTTCACAAAGATATTTGCTATCTCACAAGTTTCACAAGCAGGAATTACAACTATGAAAGAGACCCTGCTGAACCAAATTCACAGCTAACTAATTGTTTGCAAAAACTTGCAACAATTTCCAACTTGCTAACCACAAGTTATAATTCTTTTAATCATAAATAATAGTATACTTATTACGCATATAGCTGCAGCATAGTTACTATGTATAATAGCTGTATTTGGTGGTGATATTTTTAATTCAGGTATCTGAAAGGTGAGGATTCAAGAGCACATTTTATCAATGTCGGAGCAAAATCCTTTGACAGTAGTCGCCACTATCTTAGACCTGAGGTACAAAACTGCTGCTTTCCAGAACAAAGATTACAGCCAAAGAGGAAAGGAAAAGTTGCTCTCCTTGGTAATCTAAGAGCTATGTCAAGCAATGTCAGAAACAGAGTCTGACATGATACTGTAGCTATAAGTCTATTACCCAAGATAGCAAGTTGGGTATTAAATTATTTAATTCAAATGATGAAGTCAAAAGGCTGAAGAGCATTAGCTGTTAAGTAATATATAAATTGCTGTTAATTTATTGTTTTTATCTAAAATAAAAATACAGGAAGCTTTACATAATTTTAATAATACATTTTCACTTTTCAGGAATGTACAGTATCTTTCATGTCATGCTCATGGGATGTTGTTCTCAAGGACGACTAAGACGACTCAAGAGAAAGTTCAGGGCTGTGTCCTACATTGACTGAGGCAGCAACTACTTAGCTCAACAAATACATGAAAATGAAGCACATCAACATAAGCGATGATCTGCTCTCATTCTGGGCAGCATACAACAGTGAGCTTTCAACACTGTCATCTTTGGCAAGAACTTATCTGGGACAACCAGCAAACTCAACAACTTGTGAAAAAGTGTACAAAGTTAGAAAAGCACTTCAGAAAGATTGTGTCAAATTACTGACAAAGAATGTTGGAACACTGCTGTTTCTGAAGTATAACTTGAGATCCATTGCTATAAAACTTCAGTGTCAAGTGTTCCTGAAGGGTTCATTGCACTAAACTCTAAAGAATACGATGTTGATATAGACACAGACACTGACCATTCAGATAATTTGTAATTATTGTTCTCTCATTATCAAGTAAAATTATTATTTCAAAGAAACTAATAAAAGGAAATAGTAAATGTCTCAAAATATGAGTGATTACAATTTTGAAAATAAAACTATTGTTTCCTTAAAATGTTCGCAGCACAGGCCAAAAACAGCAGTCTGTTGTTGGGTCCAGAGTGGAAAAATCTGTCAATTTATAGATTCTACATACCGGCCCAGGACAGAAATACGCTTCAACAAAAATTGTATGTTTGGCAGGAAATGTTACAGGTGTCCCAAGTGATTGTTTTACCGCAAGCAAGCATGAATGAGAATCAAAAGAAGCATAAATGTAGGTATTTCTAACTAGGGAATTGTTGCTAAAAATTTTGAAGAGTTAATTATTCTTTCATATGATGAGCTTAGTGATCTTCATAGTGACTGAAACTGCTTATGAACCATCCATAAAATCTTGCGGCTGGGATGAAAGCAATTAAAGTAAGTAAAATATCTTTTGTTTTTTGAAGGTTATTGTTTATCATTCATATGTAAAATTCATAGAAAACATTTTCCTGACTAAAATTTCAAAGTTAGCATTTTTATAAATTCTCACTCAAACGTTTATTATATTTATATATTTCAGGCCTATTAGAGTACTTCTATAGTATTTCTCATTAGCTTTAAAATTGTTGAGTGCATATTATTGTATATTTGGCAAATAAATGATTGAGTTACATATAAATTGGTTGAATTTGCGAGTATTATAAATATATATATTTTTATCATTATGCACCAGTTTGTAAGTTATTACTTCTTTTTTTTATCCAGTGCCTGATAACATAGTGAAGGATGAAGAATTTGTAGAGGATGGCTCTCCACAAAAAATGATGATCAAACAAATACAAATGAATGGGTAAATATTTTTATAATTGGTTTTATAATGAAATAAACAATGTTCAATTCTATTTAGTTCTTACTGTATTAAGAATTTCTAAAATAAAAGTTGTTTAGATACATGATTTTCTACTTCTAAATGATTTTTCCATAAATGATTAAGTTATGAAAATACATGGTCAAAAGTTTATTTATCATAGTTACTCAACAGCAAAGTAATCAAAAATTGAACATCTTTATGTATTTTGTACGTTGAATACAAATTCGGTATTAGAATACACAAATAGTAAAGCATTGATATTATATTGAGAAAAGTGTTAAATTATTGCCTCAAAAAGTATCCAACACACCCACAAAATTAGTTTTAAAGCGATAATAAATAGTTCTCGAACATCCAGAGTGGTTTACGTGATAGGAAGCTATAGAAAAATTTCATCTATGCTAAAAATACCAATCACAACCATTGGTGTCAGGATTCGCCGGTTCACGTCATATCATTCCACTGCAAGTCTACGACGTTCAGGGCATCCATCTAAAATTTCAAACCATGCGGCTAAACATATAGTCCATAAAGTAAAGAAGAATCTTTGAGTGACTTGATCTGAACTTCAGAAAGATTTGGAAGCAGCTGTGACAAATGTAGCAAAAATACAATTAGAGCAGTTCTTAGGAATGAGGGATTCCATTCTCACGCAGCAAGAAAGACACCTTTATTGAAACCAATTCATGTCAGAAATCACCAGAATTTTTCCAAGGAACATGTAGAGAAGCCTGCAAGTTTTGGGGACGCTGTATTATGGTCTGATGAGATGAAGATCGAGTTATTTGGGCAGAAAAACTTGCGCATGATCCTAAAAATACAATCCCAACAGTGAAGTTTGGAGGAGGCAGCATAATGGTATGGGGCTGTTTCTCCTCTGCATGTCCTAGAAGACTCCATATTATTGAAGGGAAAATGAATGCTCAGATGTATTGCAGGATTCTGGATGATAATCTCTTACAGTCTGCAGACATCTTAAAGTTGCCAAGAGGATGGACATTCCTGCAGGACAACGATCCAAACAATACAGCCAAGGGCACTGCAGCATGGTTTCAGCAGAAGAAAATAAAGGTTATGGGATGGCCAAGTCAGTCACCAGACCTAAATCCTATGCTTTTTCTTCAGGAATTGTGTCAACATCCTCTGTCTGTTTCATATGCGTCTGCATTTTCTTCAAAATTTTAGACACAAACGAAATTCTATTGAGATAAGATGTTTTTTTAATATTTATACTGATCCTTTCTTTTTATAGATGTGGAGATCTATTAGGAGAAAGATTTTATACAGACTGTGTGAAACTATTTTGACTAAAGAACCTCTGATTACTTTGATGCCATTTCTAGCAAATGGCACTTGCCTCACAAGTAGAAAAAATATGCCAAAATTTAATGCTAAATTGAATAGAGGAGAATGTTAATTCTGCAGTAATGAATTTGGCATTATACAAGGGAAGGTCAATAAGTTTTACAATTTGGATATAAGGAAACGAGATATGAGGAAAAGTGTTTTATTATTTTTCAATATAACTACCCTTGACTTCAATGTACTTGCGCCCCTTGTCCCTGAAGCTTCGAATTCCCAACAACCAGAAATCTCCTGACTGCTGTTCAATCCACTCCTGGACGGCGAGCTGGACATCTTCATCGTCCCCAAACCAGCATCCATGCAGTGCAGCATTGAGCTGGCGGAATAAAAAGTAGTCGCTAGGGGCCAGATCTGGACTGTAGGGGGGATGGTTGAGCTCCTCAAATCCACACTCACGCGGGGCAGCTTGTGCAACTCTGGCCTCGTGGACTTTGACGACGTTGAAGTCGATCATGGGGCATGAGGTTTCTAGGGACCCAATGGGCAGAGACCTTTGCCATGGCCAAATTGTTGAGGATGATGTTAATAACACTTCCATGTGATATTCCAAGTTCTTGCTCGATTTCTTCAACCTTAACCCGTCAATTTTCGAGGATGATCCTCTCCACACGGGCCACATTGTCCTCATTGGTCATGTCTGACAGGCATCCTGGATGGGGTCATCTTCAAGGGACTCACAACCATGGCGGAACTCCCTATTCCAGCGAGCAATGGTTGCATAGAAAGGGGCGGTGTCAGTGTACACTGCAACCATGTGTTCATGGATCTCTTTTGCATTCTTGCTTTCCTTGTTCAAAAATTTGATCACTGTGCAGTGATAAACCTTCTCCATTGTTGAAAAGTTTGTGACTGACGATCTGCGATCAGCTACTGCTTCTTAAATAGACGAGGCAGGAGCATGCGGCTGCAGGTCCTGACTTGTCATAACTTGTCCTAACACCCCCACAAACAGCCATCCCCCTTCCTCTGTTTTGCCCTACCGATTCGCAAAACTAATTGACTGCCTCTCGTAACTGCAAGATGGATGGACAGTAAAGAAGTTCTTATGTTTAGCAATTGCTATACACGCAAACCTTAAACCCATTCCATCTACTCGCACTCAACTTCCTATCTAAATATCTAATGAGAGAATTACCCATCATAAGCACATCAGTCAGACTTGTATTTCCTACACCCCTAGACCTAACTATCTCCCCTCCTAGTTTCAATTACACTCAGAGTGAGTTGCTTTCTCTCTCAGGGCACTGAATCTATTAGCTAAGCTAAGAGGTTCAATGTCCCTTTGTCTTAAATACCTAACCTGTTCTACCCTATCCATACTATTTACATTCAACCACAATTACAAAAACTAAACATGCTTAGATAACCTGCTACCTGTAACCTTGTAAATCGTTTGTCAGAACATAAAAAAACATACATTTAATCTTAATATTAGTTACTCATTTTCCGACCAATGATAAAGAAGGTGAAGTAGTACAGTATTTAAGCATGTTAAGTATAATTTTATGTTCAAAAAGGATGTTAAGGTAATTTGGAATAAGAGTGGTGCATACATTTTAGGCTTTGAATAGTTTTAATAGTGTGCTAGAAGTAATATTTTGATGGTGGAGAGGGTATATGTCACATTATAAAGTCACAAATAGAGAATATTTCAACCAGATGCTGAAACACAATCTTAAAATGTTATGAGTCAGATTTATAACACTCATTCACACATTTCACTAATTGTTAGAGAGTTGGATAGTTACCTGTGCATCCAGAAATGCAATCTGATGACTTAAGTTACACTGCCACATTGTTTATAATGTTAATATTAATTAACTTTTTTTTAGTTCCAAATGAAGATTTAGTAGAAATACCAAAAGTAAAGCTAAATTTCCAGAACATCCCACCATGATTATTTGGCCATAAAATGTATTTTTCTGACATTTTTAGACTTACCAATGATATCGCTTAACATTTATGTGAACACAGCTACCTGGAAAAGTAAGAGATTTGCAGAAACAATGATGATCATAAATCACTAATTAATTTGAGTTATATAAGTTTTGGTTAGGTTAAGTTAGTGACTTATGATTGGCATTGATGCGCAAATCTCGTATTTTTACCAAAAACTGCTTACTTTTCATGGTAGCTGTGCTCACATAAATGTGAAGCTAAAAATGGAATAAATAAAACATTCATATGGCCAAAAAATTGTTAGGGATATTCTGCAAATTTTCTGAAAATGTCTGAGTGAGGGTAACTTAGTCAAACCTTTAAGCAAATAGTGAAACGAGCGCACAGTGGCATTGTAGAAGAATTAATATTTCAGCATGGTGTTAAAATACTATATATTTGTGACATTATAATGTGTGATATAACTTATCCGCAATCAAAATATTATTCTTAGGACACTATAACAACAATATGAAGCAATATTACAGGCTTTAGTAGCCTAAAAAACAAGAGAGCGTAAATTAGGGTGTCAGATAGTATTTCACAGTGGCTTCATGGAAGAATTCTTGAGTTGCAAAATTAGGTTGAAATATTGTGTGTTTTTTTGTAGTTTTATAAAATATGATAGTTAATTTTCAAGGAGAGCAACACACAATATTTTAGCAGGTTTTTGGGATTGATTTTAGGCATTTTTAACCTTTTCAAAGTTTAATGTTACCCAAGTTGAAAAAGCTTTCAAAAGCTAAAGGATGTCAGATAGTATTTCACAGTGGCTTGCTTCATGGAAGAATTCTTGAGTTGCAAAATTAGGTTGAAATATTGTGTTTTTTTTGTAGTTTTATAAAATATGATAGTTAATTTTCAAGGAGAGCAACACACAATATTTTAGCAGGTTTTTGGGATTGATTTTAGGCATTTTTAACCTTTTCAAAGTTTAATGTTACCCAAGTTAAAAAAGCTTTCAAAAGCTAAAGGAGGAATGCATCAAAAACAAAAAACATCACCACCAAGGTTGGTCAAAATCCAAATCACCTATAATATGCAATGAGATTGCCTAATTTACACTTGTTTGTTTTGTGTGAAGATAAATTTAAGTTTATTAACTTGTTTTTTAAACATAAAATTATATTAAACATGCTTAAATATCGTGATGCCCTAACCTTCTAGATTGGTGCTGGGAAAATAAAAAGTAACTAAAATTAAAATGAAAAACATTTAGTATTTTTACATTCTGAGCAACAATTTGTATATTAATTATAATTATTAGTCCTTGATTGGGTCAAATAGGATAGCTTATTGACCCAAATTCTGCTATCAGGACTGGCGATAGTGAGAGACTATGAGGATTGGTTTCAGTAGAAAGATTACTCTGATTTTCACTATTCTAGTTTAGTTATTGTACTAGTATGATTATAATATAGGCCTAATTAGTATATATTTTATATATATATATTTGTTCTATGATGGATGATGATGATGACTGATATGAGCAAAATAGGTGCCCAGTTTGCCAGTTGATTAATCCTCAGAAAAAACTAATTGAGCGTTCTGGATGTGCTAGGTGGTTTTACCGGACATGCCCAACTGTAAACTTGACACAGGCAAGAAAGATCTCAAGGTGGGTTTGTTCAGAATTCTGAGGTGTCCAGAGAGGAGCACCTGCCAGTATTCAGGGTGACTGCTGGAACTATGCCCTTTTGGATCTAGACTTAACATAAGAAAAGAAGGAGACTGCAAAAGACCATTCATGGCCTACACTTGTCAGCTCCTGTTCCAGTCAACACACAAAAGATTTCTTACCAGAGAAAAAAAAGTCATCAACATTGTCACCCTTTACAGGAGTTCGTCAGATCTAATCTACAATATACATAAAATGCATACAGAAGATTATGTCCATTCATGCAACCGCAAAATATAATCTCCCCACTCCTTAGAAAAATATGTACATAAAAAAAGTCAGTTCCATCTAGCAGCTTCATCCATATATTTATCTAATCTACTCTTAAAACTACCCAGAGAGGAGGCTTCTATCACATGTCTAGTGAGCCTATTCCATTCATCTACCACACGATTTGTAAACCAATTCCTCCAAATCTCCTTCCTAAACCTATACTTATCAAGCTTAAACCCATTGCTACGTGTCCTGTCATGTTCACTAAGTATAAGAACCTTACCCAGATCCCCTTTATTATATCCTTTTACCCATTTGAAGACTTCAATCAATTCCCCTCTGACTCTTCTCCTTTCCAATGTATGTAGATTTAGTTTTCTGAGCCTTTCACCATAAGGTAAGTTCCTTAGCCCACCAAATCATCTTTGTCATCCTTCTCTGCACAGACTCAAGCAAATCAATATCCTTCCTATAATATGGTGACCAAAATTGTACTGCATAGTCTAGATGAGGCCTAACTAGCGCCAGATACAGTTTTAGAATGACTTCAGCACTCTTATTGCTTACACTCCTAATGAATCCCAATATCCTATTAGCTTTATTCTTAGCATTTAGGCATTGCTTTCTAGGACGAAGGTCTGAACTTACCAAAATACCCAAGTCCCCCTCTCACAATCGGTCCTCCCTAAAATTCTCCCATTTAATTTAGGACTATTCAATGGATTATTTCTACCTATACTAAGTACACTACATTTGTCTATGTTAAACTTCATTTGCCATTTCTCGGCCCAATTGGACAGAATAGTCAATTCCTCCTGCATTACAACAGCATCAGAATCAGCCCTAATGGCCCTACCTAGCTTAGTATCATCAGCAAATTTACTCAGGTCACTACTTATACCTATGTCAAGATCATTAATATAAATTAAGAATAGCAAGGGACCCAAAACAGATCCTTGCAGAACTCCACTGCTAACACACCCCCACTCAGATTTAACTCCATCTATACTAACTCTTTGCTGTCTGTCACCAAGCCATGACTGAATCCACCTAAATATACTGCCATCGATCCTGTGTGCTTTAACTTTGCTCAGAAGCTGTAAGTGTGGCACTCGATAAAAAGCCTTACTAAAGTCCAAGTATAAAATATCATAGTTTTCATCATTATCTGCTGCTTCATACACCTTACTATATAAAGACAGCAAATTAGTCAGGCAGGATTTACCCTTACTAAAGCCATGCTGTGATTCTTTTATCAACTTATGCTTATCCAAGTGATCTCTAATATTCCTTGCTATAATAGATTCCATCATTTTCCCTACCACAGGATTGGGGCAGCTGATGCCTTCAGCAAATTATGAAACAATGTTTTACAGGAAAATTCCAATTTGGCGTGGTTCCAGTTGTTGTTTTTCCCTTATGGGGATCTCTCACTTCTAGAATCAAGGATCAAATTGCTGCCTATATGTATGCAGACTTCCAAACTAGTCTGGACCTGTCCAGCGTCATAGGGAGTGGGAAAAATGTTAAAAAAAAACAGATGATGCCCTGAGGAGGAGAATATCTTCAAAGTTCTCAGTGTTTGACATTCGGGAAGTCACTCAGTAGCTTTTTTCAGATGAGGGCTTGGCGCCCTTTTCTGAGGAGACCCTGACCAAGCTTAGGGACAAATATCCATCTGCTTCAGATAACATAAATTTTCCCAAATTACCTGTAAACAGTGCACCTCCCATAGTGATGTGATAGGGAGGGAAAAAAAATTCTTTTCCTCTGGACTCATCTTGATCCTGATGACCTGGCACATTTTTAATGGAGCATTATTTTGTGCACTGGCAAGAAGATGGATGTGGGGTACACCCCCATTGCTGTGGGGTGTACCTTCTGTCGCCTTGCGGCCAAGGTATGAGTGAGACATGTGTCTCAGGCTTTGGGTACTCACCTTAGGACAGTCTAACTGGAATTTGCTACTAAGGTAGGTTGTGAGGCAGCTGCCCATTTAATTAGTGATGCATCAGTGCAGGTCTTTTTAAGGTTGACTTGAAAAATGCCTTTAATTGCATGCATAGGGATGCTTCAACAGAGAGAGACAAAACGTGAAGCCCTAAAATGAATGATATCCTACCTGCAATTAATTGATGCACACTAAGCTTTGGTCCTATTAAAAAAATCATTTTCTTTACCTAAGCTGCAGTACATCTTTCGATCCTTCATGCCCACAGTGAGGTGGCATCTTTGGAATTTTTTAATGACTGTGAAAGATGTTGTCTCCAAACAAATTAACATTAACTTTTCAGCAGATTCATGGACTCAGGCAACTCTCCCAATTGGGATTGGTGGCTTTGGAATGCGACAGACTCTAGACATTGCTCTCTCTGGGTACCTATCCTCCTTAATTTCAGCTAACCTTTTGATGCGAGCTATTCTTTCACCGGTTACCAGTTTGGCCCAAGTGGACAGGGTGGCTGAACCAATTAGATTCTGGAGGGGGATACTTGGGGACAATGCCTTTGAACCAGAAATGTTGGGATCTGCTTCTTGCTCTCTCCAAACTGAATGGCCTCAAAGAGACGGCAGATCAGGTGCAGGGAACGCTGATAGTGGCTGTTGGTTGTCAGCAATCTCTGTCCCATCTTTAGAAACTCAGTTGGATCCAGAAACCCTTAAGAGTTGCTACAGCTTGGAAGGTGGGTGCTCCAATTTGTGAGCCACATATGTGTAAATGTGGATCTGGAGTTGACCCCCTGGGTCTGCGCCTCCTATCCTGTCAGCTAGTTGCCGGAAAGATCCCCAGACACTTTGCCCTCAATGATATAGTATGCCGAACCCTGAAAAGAGCAGGGTTGCCAGCTGTTTTAGAGCCAGTTGGACTTGACTGAGGCGATGGTAAGCGTCCAGATAGGATAGCAATGTTTCCTTTTACGAATGGAAAGTGTTGGGATGTGACAAGTTTCAACACTTATTAACAGGTCAGCTGTCTCTGTAGCTTCAACTGTAGAAAATTATAAAAGGATAAAGTATTTTGCCCTGACTAAGAGGTTTCTGTTTGAGCCAATAGCCATCGAAACTAGTGGGGTCTTTGGTACTTCAAGTGCACAGGTTATTAAAGAAATAGGTTCTCTTCTGTCCGAGACTACTGGTGACCCTAGGGAGGCTGGATTGTTCAAGCAGAGACAGTATTGCTATTCAGCAGAATAATGCAATTAGTATACTGAATGGGGTCCAGATTGTTCATGGTATGGACCTAGACTTTGACCATTGGGTTTAATCTATAGCTTTCTGTCTTTTTCTAAACAATAAAGGTCTTTTGATTCAAGTTTTTTGTTGGGGATATTTATTATATAAAAAAATTAATGTAGAATGGGGTAAGGTGGCCCATTTTACAAAAAATAATTTTAAATCACTATTTTGTATTTCTTCTCATTTTGATGTAACTTATGTAATAAAGAAACAGTAAATAAATATATCAACAGTACTTACTGAGTCGAAGCTCATTTGGTAAGTGTATCATCAAATTTTATATTTCATAAATTAAGGAGTTTTCCAAGTACAGGAATGTAATGCATTGGGCACACAAATAAACTTTTTGTCAAAGTTACTGAAACATTTACTGTGAATTACATTTAGGATGTTTCTCATGTGAAATAATTGGGACAAGTGGACCCAGATTCCTGAGGCAATATAATTTTAGACATTTCTAATATTATTTTATTCAACAGGTCATCATGGTGCATACCTACTATAAGCCTATTGGAGGCTTAAGAATGAGGTTGCAAAAACTGACTTTTTGTGAATTTATAGTGTGGTAGATCTTTCTGCAGCTCTCAAGAAGAATAAAGCTAGCAAAAACCTGAGAAAAGTTAAGAATGCCACATCCATAGCAAGATGCGCTCTTGGCAACCATCTATCTGGAACCCATGGGATATATGGTCTAGTGGGGTCATTCTACAGCCTTGCTAACTCTAGAAGAGCAGTTCATAGCCCAATATGTAGCAGTTTTAGGCAACTATGCTATGCATTTGATGAACTAGAATTGTGTCTATTTGGCAAAAGCTTCCTTGATAAAGTGAGGTCTTCTGCCAATGAACAGGAAACTCTTCAACCAGGAGACCATGTAATTGTAAATTTTGTAGGGAAAACCAAGCATTTCATTATGTAGGCAAGCTCCATAATAAGTGTACTGAAGATGACGTATAGATGATTAAGTATCTGAGAAACAAACATGCACTCAGTGATAAGTTCAATTCATTGAGAAAACCAGCAAATCCTGATGAATATGAAACTCCCTGTAAAGAAACTGCCCCTACCTAACATTATAAAAGATAGGATGACTGATATTTCCTGCTAAATTTTTCTACAACCTCGAAGCACCAGTACATTAGTATTTCAAATGCTGATCCAGGAGTGTTGTGTTTGTGTTTTTTCTATATTGCCTTTTAATACATGTTTATTTTTGTCAATTATAAAGTAGCTAATTAGGGGTAGGAGGTTAGGTTTTGCTAATTCCCTTAGTTTGATACCCCAATATGGACTAATTAAGTTTGTCTGTCATAGCTCACAACTTTTAAGTCTCTAAAGGTTGACTTTTATGTTCAATGTATATATAATTTTTTATGTTAGGTTTTGATAATTTTCTTAGTGTTATACCCTGAAATGGGCTAATTAAAACAGTACTAATGATGTTTTTAGGCATTCTAGTAGTCATTTATCGCTTTGGTTAGGCGTGGAAAGCACTTTTTAAAAGGATACTAGCACTAGGTATGGCTCTAATTGCAGTGATACAATCTTAAAAATAACTACTTTCCACACCAAAACGAAGCTGTAACTGGTGACTAAAATACCTAAAAACACCACTAGTAAAGTTTTTACTACTAAAAACACAGCATTTGGTTACTGGAAGCCATTATCGAGCTATGCTAAGGGCTGCCATTATGGGGGGCTCTGCCTCCTCCCCTTGCGCCCCAGGAACAAGTAGTACACAATTTGAAAGCTTAGCAAAAATATGCAAAAAAACACAACACCATCATCACAAAAGCTTAACAAACA
This sequence comes from Ceratothoa steindachneri, assembly GCA_963969495.1. Taxonomy (NCBI): domain Eukaryota; kingdom Metazoa; phylum Arthropoda; class Malacostraca; order Isopoda; family Cymothoidae; genus Ceratothoa; species Ceratothoa steindachneri. The sequence goes on from OZ018322.1 coordinate 97,315,381, forward strand.
GGTTTTAGTATTAAAACCAAAATAAGCACTGTTATAAATGCTTGCATCCAAGGTTGACAATATGTGAATTAAATTGGAATTTGATGTTACCAATATGCGAGATTCATGGTTTCTGGTCAAATTTGGAGAAGGTAAAACAGAATTATTTTAATTTCAATGTTAACCCCATCAATGCGTACTATCTAAAAAATATGTACTTTCCACAGCAAAATGCAACTGTATATGATGACTGCATCATATAATAACAGATGCAGTTATTATTGGGGACTTGAACTTAAACTCTGTGGACTGGGAAAATATGATAGGTAGGGATAGAACAAGTGGCAGGTTCATAGAATGCTTTGAGGATAATTTTTTGAATCAATTTGTTAATGAGCCAACGAGGGGGGACAATATATTAGATTTAGTACTTTCTAACAGTGATCATTTAGTTCAAGAATTGACTGTTGGGGAAGCATTGGGAAATAGTGACCATCAGATAGTTCGTTTTAACTTGGGAATTGAGAAGGGTAAAATAACTGAGAATGCTGAAAAAGTTCCAAATTTTCATAAGGGAGATTATGTAAAACTTCGAAGCTTGCTAAATTTGGTAGACTGGGATATAGAATTCAGAGGTAAAAATGCTTATGGGATGTGGGATACTTTCAAGCATATAATAAATGTAGTCCAAGAACAATGTATCCCAATGAAGACCATTAGGAACAAAAGTAGGAAACCATTATGGTGGAATCAGGAGATAGCTAGAAAAATTTCAGAGAAGAAAAGGGCATATAAAAAATTACAGGTACAAAATAATATTCAAAATTTAAGTGATTATAGAATGGCTAGGAATGAGTTAAATAAGATTATAAAGAAGAACAAAAGGGTGTCAGAAATTAAATTAGCTCAGGATAGCAACAAAGATCCTAGAAAGTTCTTTAGTTACTATAAAATTAATAACAAGTGTGGCAGAGTTAAAATAGGACCTATCAAATATGAAGGGTTTGTGAGAGAAACTGATGAGGAAATAGTTGAGGTACTAAATGGTCATTTTGCATCAGTATTTACAAAAGAGAAACTAAATAGTCCTATGTATAGTACTCATAGGTCAGGAGAAGAGGTGTTTACTAACATTTGTGTGGATCGGAGGATGATAAAAGGACTAATAGGTGATTTAGATACTACCAAGGCCTCCGGCCCTGATAATATTCATTCTAGGATACTTAAAGAAGGGGTAGAAAGTATCTCAATAGCTCTGGACAAGTTATATACTAGGTCATTGGAATATGGAGAAATACCCGATGATTGGAAGAGAGCAAATGTAGTCCCCATTTTCAAGAAGGGTAGTAAAGAGGATCCAAATAACTTTAGACCGGTTAGCCTAACTCCTGTAGTCTGTAAAATTCTTGAGAAAATAGTTAAAAAAGGGATTTGCCAACATCTAGAGAGGGAGGGGTTAATCAGCGATGCTCAGCATGGGTTTAGATCAGGTAGATCATGTGTGACTAACTTACTAGACTTTCTGGAGTTTGTAACAGATCAAGTAGATAAGGGAGAGAATGTAGATATAATTTACTTAGATTTTAGTAAAGCATTTGATAAGGTACCACATAGGAGACTAGTTCATAAATTAAAAATGATTGGGATATGTGGGGGTGTTTCAAATTGGATAGCTGAGTGGCTGAAAGACAGGAAGCAAAGGGTAGTGCTAAATGGTGTAAAGTCAGAGTGGAGGGATGTTATCAGTGGGGTTCCTCAGGGATCAGTTCTCGGTCCATTATTATTTGTCATCTATATAAACGATCTTGGGGAGGCAGTTAATAATAAAGTGTCAATTTTTGCGGATGATACCAAATTAGCAGCTGTAGTTAAAGATATCGATGATAATTTTAAAGTGCAGGGGGACTTAAATAAATTGTTATCCTGGGCACATAAGTGGCAAATGACTTTCAACCTTGATAAGTGCAAAGTTATTAACATGGGAAAAGATAATAGAGAATTTAACTATGAAATGGATGGGCATTGGCTGAGCTCAGTAGAGGATGAGAAAGATCTAGGAGTAGTAATAGATAAGTCATTAAGGTTTTCTAAGCAGTGTATTGAAGCAAGAAATAGGGCAAATAGAGTGCTGGGTTTTATTAAGAGAAATGTCAGTTACAAAAGTAAGGAGGTTATTCTTAAACTCTATAACTCTTATGTTAGGCCACATCTAGAGTACTGTATACAGGCATGGTCCCCACATTTTAGACACGATATTAACCTTCTTGAGTCAGTGCAACGGAGGGCAACAAAGATTATTCCTTCCCTGAGGCACCTTGAATATGAAGATAGACTGAGGGTATTAAATATGTTCTCGTTCGAAAGGAGGTGTGTGAGAGGGGATATGATTGAGCTCTTTAAAAAATTTTCCGGGATAGATAAATTGGATGTTAGCAAGTTTTTTGAGTTAGATGATGGAAATCGGACTAGAGGTCACCACTTGAAAATTAAAAAGCAAGGGTGTAGGTTGGATTTAAGAAAATATTTTTTCACCAATAGAGTGGTAGACTTTTGGAACAAATTGCCGCAGAGGGTAGTAGGTAGTCCAAATCTAAATGTATTTAAGAGTAGGTTGGATGAGTTTATGGGAAGGGAAGGTTGTAATGGTTCCTAAGTTTTGTATATATTAATATTGTTTGTATATATCTATAGCTGCATGATTTAGTTCTTGACAAGCCTTGATTGGTGATACCCTTGTTTCTGGATGCAATCCTCTGGATGTAGTTTTCCTGGGAGTTTGGGTGCCTTGAAAAAGAGGCCGCTTGACTCGGATGACCTATGATGAGCCCTTGTGGCTTTTGTCATCCGTTATATTATATTGTGGGGGACTTTGATTTTGTCTTCCCCTGGTGATGGTGCTTTTTGTGGGTGGGTTTTGACAGAGTCGGATGACCTTTGATAGGCCCTTGTGGCTTTTGTCATCCGTGTAATTATGTTATGTTATGTTATGTTATGTTAATGCCTAAATAGACCATTAGTAGATTTTTAATGCTAAAAATACAGAGCCAATTTTCTGAAGTTTGACCTAATTAAGTTTGTCTGGTATGGCCCACAACTATTAAAGTCTCTAAATGTGGTTCATCTTTTATGTCCATGTATTATTTTTCATATGTTAGCCCACTTATCCTAAAACCCAGGGTAAGTGGGCCTTGTGTTTATACCCATGCCTCTATAATCAAAAGCCTTATATAATCCATATTATTTATTACCTCAAAGATCCAAAGGATGTTTATATTGAAACTAAAATTTGTATTTATTTGCCAGTTATTGATTAATACCACCAAATGGTATAACATGATTTTTTTTTACATTTTAAACAGTGATATATAAGGTTAGGGGTGGTAGGTCATCTAAACAAGTTTAATTTTAGCAATTCTACAAATTAATGCCACAAAATCACCAACAGATTGTGTTACTAAATATGCTTAATTACACTGCTACCCTTGACCTTCTATCAGAAAATAAAAATTAATATTAACATTAAAAACAAATATCTAAGTGTAAATTGGCCATATTATGTAAAATTCTGTCTGCTATCGTCCGAACGCTTCTTCAGCTGCTCAACACTTCACTTGCAACTGGTCTTTTCCCTCTTCCTTCAAACGTGCCCACATCCGTCCGATTCTTAAAAAGCCTCAACTGAACCCCACTGACCCTTCCAATTATTGCCCAATTTCGCAACTTCCTTTCCTCTCTAAGGTTCTGGAGAGAGTGGTTGCTTCACGCATCAACAGTCACATGGTGGCCTGTAACATTGATGAAACCTATCAATCTGGTTTCAAGTCAGGTCACTCCACAGAAACCGCCCTTCTCAATGTGTCCGATTGCTTACGAAGAGCCGCAGACAGGGGTTGTGTCTTCATCCTCATTCTACTCAACCTCTCCTCTGCCTTCGATACTATTGACCATACCATCCTACTTGATTGTCTCCACTCTTTCCTCGGCATATCAGGCACCGTGTTTGACTGGTTCCGCTCTTACCTCTCGTCTCGTACCCAATCTGTTGTGATTGACAACGTTTCATCCAACTCTACCCCCATTTGCTTTGGAGTGCCAAAAGGCTCTGTCCTTGGTCCTCTACTATTTTGTATCTACCTTCTCCCTCTTAGTTCCCTTCTCCGTAATCTCGGTCTATCCTTCCACCTATATGCTGATGACACTCAAATTTTCGTTTCCTCATCCCCCACGTCTCTTGCCTACTCTATCACTGACCTCCTGGCTGCCTACCCCTCCATTTCTGACTGGTTCTCTACCAACTTCCTCAGGCTTAATCACTCCAAAACTGAGGTCCTCCTCATCGGCACCCCTGCTCTTGTCAAAAAATCTAAATTTCTCTTTCCCTCGCTTACTCTGGGCAGTAATACTATCATTTTCTCTGACTGCGTTAGGAATCTGGGTGTTGTTTTTGATGAGCATTTCTCCTTTAAGCCTCATATCGGCAATGTCAGCAAATCCTCTCTATGTTTCATTCGTAACTTCTCTCGCATTCACTCTCACTTTGATCGCCAAAGTCTTGAGACTGCTGTTCATGCCTTCATCACCTCACGCCTTGACTACTGAAACTCTCTGCTTGTGAATCTGCCATCTTCCTCTCTCCGCCCCCTTAAACTTGTACAGAACTATGCCGCCCAGCTTCTCTCCCTCGAAACCCTTGCTGCATGAACTGCACTGGCTCCCTGTCAGATCACATACTCACTTCAAGATACTTCTGTTCACATTTAAGGACCTAAACAATAAGGACCCGTCTTACCTCTCTTGTGCCCTCTCGTTACGCCATGTCCCTTGGGCCCTTCGGTCATCACATGCACCTCTTTTGAATATTCCTCGTTCATCCCTCTGCTCAATGGGGGACTGCTCCTTCTCAATCTGCGCCCCTAAGTTGTGGAATGCTCTTTCTGCTGAAATCAGGTCTTCTCCCTCTCTTACAACATTTAAGCATCTCCTGAAATAGCATCTTTTCAGTATTGCGTCTCCCCCCTCTTGAATTTCCATTCTCATCTCAGCACAATGTGCACTCTGGGAAGGCCTCAAGATAGCATTGTGGAAGAATTCTTGAGTTTAAGAATTAGGTTGCAAAACCTGAATTTTGTGAATTTATAGTGTAGTAGAACCTCTCCACTATCAAAATATTACTCTTAGGACATTATTAGAATGATGTGAAGTATTATTACAGGCTTTAGTAGCCTAAAATATGTGCGCCTTTCTTATTAAAAATTACCATAGGTTTTAGAGGCCTAAAACATATACACCATTCTTATTCAAAATTACTATAAATTCAATCTTGATAGACCTGCAAAAAAATGTTTGACACAATACTAGTAATCTTTGTTTTGGTAATACTTCATTTAGGGGTGCACGATAGAGGGCGCTGTTTCTAGGCTACAATCTAGGCCTTATGGCATCAAATGGTAGCTTCAAAGGGGGCCAATCATGGCGTTGTATTTGTTTTGTTAATTTGTTTTTATTTTTCCTTTTTTCTTTAGTAAATGCCTGGACTTCTACTTAATTATATTATTTAGTAATGCATTGATTTTTTTTATAATTACTAATATATTAAACTTTCTATATTTCGTTTAACTATTTTTGTGAAACTAAACTATTAGTTTCACACACTGGCAACCCTTAATTCAACCTTATTTCAAACATTGGCAAGCTGAAATCGAGCAGTTAAGAGAGTGATAGCCATCAATAAGGTTTGTTCGACTTCATTACGACTCGTGTTAATTCCTCAGTCAATTCAATAGATCTTGGTCTTGTTTAAAAGAAGCGCAGCTCAATTATAATAGTGAAAAGTGGAGATAGGCTAAACCTGAAGATCTGCATTACGCGCTTGTCCCCGGTCCTGGCCACATAATATTTGGTCCATGTTCCAATGTTTCACCTTTTTTGAGTAATTTTGAGTTGCAGCTCATGAAGGGGATCGCCCTAACATAACATAATTTCACGGATGACAAAAGCCACAAGGGCCTATCAAAGGTCATCCGTATCCATCAAATCCCACCCACATAATGCATCCATAGGATTTCAATCAATTTGGGAGGGGGGGGGGGTGAATATAATCTTAATTGTTTATAGAATGTTCTCACATTTTTTTGTTTTTAATAAATCATTTCTGCACATCTGATCGAAATATAAAAGCAACTTTGTCCTGATAAATTTCAGCTGAAACCTATTTCCAAATTAACTAAAAAAAATAAAATTTGGCCGGCAATAGCCTAAATTAGGCGGCGCTATCGTCTTTGTTATTTTGATAAACGTGCTATCAGCTCTGCACATTTATCAAAATAATAAAGACGATAGTGTCACCTACTATAGGCTATTTTGGGGGAAAAAAAATAACATTTTTAGTTACTTTCGAAATGAGGGGGCTTTGCTTTTAATGTCTGACATCATAAGGCACAAATTATTGCCCAGAAACAGCACCCCCTATCATGCGCCCCTAAACTGAAGTAATTACCTTTGTTTTTAAGTGATTACAGTTTTCTTAATATTAACCTAATATTTTGATAGCAGAGAGGGTCTATCACCATTTATAAGGTAACAAAAAGGGGTGAACATGTAGATTATCGGCTCGGCCTGAAAAAAAATTTTGTGTAAATATTATCGTTCACCCGTGTTTGAATCTTCGTGCGCGTTATCGTTCACCCGTGTTTGAATATTCATGCGCGTTTGAGTTTTGTTCAAATGTTAGGTGCCGCCATTTTTTTTTGGGGGGGGGGAAGTTCGAAATTAAACCCACCGAAAATGCTGTTAACATAGGCCATTTTAGTTACCAAATTGCCCGAAAATAACTAAACAAGACACTTTGTTTCCCGTACTTAAATGCTGTGGTTATACTTCCGAAATAGCGAAGAGGAAAGCCTATTTATTTTGCGTGTCTGCGCCCTATTCGAAATCTAGCTGACTTGAATCACATTTTATTTTCGATCATCTAAATTCGAAGTTAGGCTTAACATCTAATGCTTGGCCACAAATGTTGCATTCACTTTTAATTCACACTAAATTATACACATCCAAAAAGGTGTTTAATTTATCTTTATCAGAAACTAGGGTTAATAATTCTGCAATAGCCGACGGACAAAATTCACGATTCGATAGTTTTTTCTAAGTTAGGTAAGGTTTCTTGATGTCTTTTATTGTTTTTTGTTTTGTTTTCGTATTTTTTGTTTACTGCGAACGATAACAGCTTCTTACTGGCAACATCGTAGCTTATAAATAGGACCCGTTTTGCAAATGTTTTTCTTTCGTAATTGTGTTTTCATGCTCTCCATGTGCTTCTTTGTTATTCGAATTCGGCTTTACTTTGTATGATCACGAAAAACTTTTAGATTATTTAGAGGGGCATAAACTAATCAAGAAACCTATAAAAGTAAGAATTGTTTGTTATTAGGTTAGGTTTTTCTGCCAGTAAAAAGCTGTTGGGGAGAAAAAAAACCCAGTAAATTCAAGGGGACTGCTCGTGGGGGAGATATCACTGCAGGGAGACCACCCTGCGATGATCCTGAGTTTCAATCAATTGGGGGGGGGTCTGGGGGGTGCAGCCCCCCAGTATATACTCATATACAAAAAAATATTACGCCAATATTGTTCACATCTGATGCTACCGTCTGAAGTCATAAGAGATATGATGTAGCCCAAAATTGTAGCCGACTAACAGCGCCATCTACCGTGCGCCCCGAATCTGAAGTGTTACCAAAGCTATTTAGTAGGAAAGAAAAATTGATATCAAGCATTTCTGTCATCATACCCCCCCACCCCCATTATAATTCGCAAAACAATTACAGACGCTGACATGATATAATTAAAGCATTCACCTCTGTAAACGGCAGAACATTATAACAATTAGGATTATATACTGGGGGCTGTGCCCCCCAGACCCCACCCAATTTAATGAAACTCAGGATCATCGTAGTGTGGTCCCCCCTTGTGCTAACCCCCACACGAGCCGTCCCCTTAAATGTACTCCAAAAACGTGAAACATTTTGGAACACGGACGAAAAAACTACGGTTTATCGGCCGGATCGATAATCTGCATATTTACCACAAAAAGACAATAATTCACCCTTATTCTGCAATGTATTAATTCTTCCACAATATCTTAAATGCCATAGTGGCTTAATTTATGCTAATGATGTTGAGTTTAGGGAGTTCAAGATGGGCACCTCATCACCCTGATGTAGACCGTTATCGTCAGTTATCATTTGCTTAGAGGCAGTAGAATTGTCCTGACTGCCTTAAGAATTCAAGGGTATGTTGCAGGACTTTCTTTTGAATAAGTCAGGGAGTGCCATTCCACTCAGGAGAACTGTGGTATTAAACTACTTTATCTTGAGAGAGGAAAGGCAGTTTTAGAAATTGTTGTGAGTGAGTGGAAGGGATACCACTTGCAATAGGATTCAGGGACTAGTCTCAGTTTGTAGAGATGTGCGTTAAGTACAACATGCCATATCCTGAGTCTGGTCAAGGCAGTATCATTAATTTATGCTCATATGTTTCTTTTTAATGTCAATATTAGTTACTTTTTATTTTCCAAACAATGTAGGTTAGGGCTGGTTGGTTAAGAGGTCCTTGGCGCACTTCACAGTGATTGCTCAGTATAGGTTAGGGGTTAGTCAGATAGTTTTAGCCTGTTTGGCTGAGAAAAACCCTATTAAACATCATGAGCGGCTCTTGTTAACAATTACCCTCAATTATATGTAAAGTTATGGGTGCAGGAAAATTTTACTCTTAATTACTTTAAGGTTGTTAGGAGAGGTTAGTTAGGTTAGGGTTTGTTAGGTTGAGAGGGGTCAGTTGGATAAGGAGGGATCAGTAAGATAAGGAGGGATTACTAAACAGTAGCAATATTAAAAAAAATGCAAATATTAAGTTAGTACACAATAGAAACGGAGTTTACTGAGAAGAAAATACAAATCACTTACTTATTTTCCATGTGATTATTTCAAGAAGAATATTCTCATGCAAAATAGGGCTTGAATTCACCAAGAACAAATTTTCTTTAGGGAAAAGTACGAGTAGAGAAGGACGACAAAATGAAAAACAATAGAGAAAATTTCGATTAAATCATTGAACACGAAACATAAATTTAACTACAGCCAAACTGACACAGTCCTAGAATCCATAACAAGTTACTTGGTTGGTGTTTCCTGTTTAGATAAGCCTACTCCTTCGAAATGGGAAGCAGCATATACGAGGAGGTTAAAGGAGGAAAAAGTCTTGACATGGGGAAATGACCGTATTGCAGTATGTTATTATCGTGGTTATTTTATAAAATACTGATTAAAGAAACGTGTTCCCCCTAATTCGCACTAAAATC
>OZ018322.1:98013471-98018471 GCA_963969495.1 Ceratothoa steindachneri
CGCCCCGATCCCGTTGCACACTATCCCGAAGTCAAATGAGAAGAAACTTCAGAGAATCCAAAATGAAGCAATCTACTCAATAACCAATACTAGAAGAGCAAAAAGAAAGCACATCAGAGACTTAATCGAAATAGCAGATATTGACCCAACCAACTTGACCCTGGAGAACAGAGATATTTAGAGATCTGAGGATTCAAAATGAAAACTCAACTAAGAGGTTTCCAAGCAGTAGGATTCACATACAGCAGGCACAACTACCAATCTATACATGAAATCATAATCCCAAACAGAAAATGAATCAAGACAAGTATACCCAAGCAGTAAATAAAAAAAAAGGCATGAAAGCCCTAAATAAAAAATAAAGAATAATAAACAAAGAAAACATGAATTAGAAGCAACATATAGATGCCCAATTATATATATATATATATATATATATATATATATATATATATATATATAAAGGGTCTTTCAATAAAGTCACTCGGTTTTAAAAGTAAATAAAACAAATTGTGTATGATATATGCACTCAATTTATTTTAAATTTGAAAGTACATTTTATGGCATTAAGTGTGGAATATGACGTCGTTCAAATGTCCGCCGCAGCTTCGCTTGGTGGAACGTATTCGGGAAGCCCAATTTTCGATGACTTTGTCGCATAAATCTGGCTAAATTTGCTGGATGGTGTTCATTATGTTGACTTTGAGGACATAAACTGTTTGCGGATTATTCGCATAGACCTGCGATTTAAGGTAGCCCCAAAGAAAGTAATCTAATGGCGTTAAATCGCATGATTTCGATGGCCAGTTGACGTCGCCGCCGCGCGAGATGACCCTGCCCTGAAATCGCTGGTGCAAAATGTCTATCGTGGCGTGCGCAGTGTGGCACGTAGCGCCGTCCTGTTGGAATCCCATGTCGTCAGTATCCTTAAAAGGCATATAATCCAGTTGAGGCCACAATAAGTTGCTTATCATCGATCTGTAGGTCTCGCCGTTGACGGTTATGGCAATCCCATCTTTGTTCTCAAAAAATACGGACTGATGACTCCGTTAGACGAAAATCCGCACCAAACAGTGACTTTGTTGGGATGCAATTGGTGCTCGTGTATCTCATGTGGATTGTTTTTGTCCCAAATCCGACACTTTGCTTGTTCACAAATCCATTCATCCAAAAATAGGCCTCGTCGCTGAAGATGATTTTTGGGGGAAAATTTGGGGCAACCTCCAACTGCTCCAGAGCCAAATCAGCGAGCACATGGTGTTGTCTATGGTCGTTTACCTTAAGTTCCTTGGTTAGTTGGATTTTGTACGGGTGCAGACCAAAGTATCTACGCATAATTCGCCAAACTGAAGTCGCAGAAAGGCCAAGTTTTTGTGAATGACGAAAAATTGACTGCCACAGATTTTCCCGTACACTCTCATTTACGGCAGCGATGTTTTCAGCAGACCTTGCGTTTCGGCGACGTACGAGTGTTGGATGATTGTTGATCGACCCTTTTGCTTCGAATTTGGCTACCGAGCGTCGAACAGTGGACTCGGCAGGACGATTGTGGCGAGGATAGAAATCACGTAATGCGCGGAACGTTTGTCGAACGGAGCACTGATTTTGATAATAACATTTGATGATTTACACACGCTGTTTAACGCCATAACCTTCCATCGTGACTTGCCTAGTACTAGTGAACAGTTCACAGTAAGGCTGCCAGATGTCGCTTTAACAACATGGCTACTATCGCCTGACAAAGCTCGAGCGTCCTTGTTGAAAGACCCTTTATATATATATAAATATTCGTATACATTTATATATATTTATGAAATAGAACCTACGTACCTGTAAAAGGTCCAACTTAGCAGAACCTTTCAAAAATATACAAGACAGAATAAATAAAATAACTCAAGAAAGAACAGCCAGTCTCCTGGCATATATTCATCACTCATCTTACGTACTCACATTTCCCGCTTCTCCCCCCCCCCCAATAAACCCCACCTCTCATGCTATCCTTCTATCGCCCCTTCTTCTCTCACCTATATATGGAGAGCCAGCTACTCCCTTTGGTTCATGGTGCTCTCCTTCTGATGCAAAGGTACCCCCTCCCTCCAAATGGTGTAGCATTTAGTTAACAAAATAATGACTTAATCGCCTAAGTCTTTGCCTTGTTTTTTGGGCTCCATAGGCTATAAAAGGACAAGATGAGAATTTTCGGCACAAATTTCGTCAATTCAAGGCTGAAATCTCTTCAACTTTCTCCAGGAACAGAATTCTTAGGTTATGATTCGAATTCCTCTCTGCATTGCCTATTATAAGAATCTTTGCAGAATGTTAGAATTCTTTAATCAAAGGTGTTTAACGCCCTGATTCTCCCGTTTTCACGTTTCCCAGATATTAGAAAGAATGAAAAGAAAGCAGACGGCAAAAATGGTAGGGTGAAACAAGTGAATTATAAACGATCATTAATAGATGAAAGGGAATATAATTTAAAACTCTATCTACCCTAGATCAACACAATTTTAAGATCAAATTCACACATTAGATACAGGTAGTATGAAGTAGCTGCAGTCTTTATTGTTGGCACGTCTTAGTAACCATTATAACCATGAACTTCTTTGTTCATTACAATTTCATTGAAAACTCAATTTTTTTTTATATTTGTCTGTTTATATTTTATTTTTTTGGTCTTTTTTACCTTTTTTCTACATATTAAAAAAATACGTAACTGTAATTTACAGCTTGTCTACACAGAGCGTATTGACATACACTAAAATGTATGTGCGTTTGGGGCAATAACAACAATGCATTTGGATGTAGGTTTATGAGGGCCAATCATCATTCTCCATCATATAAAAATCCTTGGGTTTCATCTCCTACGAGGGCTGCCAATCTTGCAATGCTTCCTTTCTTTTTATTTTCCTCCCTTTTATTAACTTTATTTTATTTTATTAAGTTTCTTCTATATTCATTCTTTCATTACTTTAATTATATTTTTCCTTCTTTTATTAACTTACTTTTATTTTTTTAATTTTATTTACTTTCATTTTACTTTCTTTCTTTTATTTGCTTTTTTTATTTACTTTCTTTTATGTTCTTCCTTTTTATTAACTTTCTTTTATTTACTTGTTTGTTTTATTTTTATTTTTATTTCTTTATCTTTCGTCTGTTTTCTCTTTCTTTTTCCTTTTTCTTTTACTTTCCTTTTTCTTTATTTGTGTTTATTTTTCTTGTCGTTTTTGTTTTTTCTAACACATTGCTCAATATAGGAGGGAGGGAGGCTATGAGTAAAGCTATCTATGGAATGAGGAAAAAAGGCTAAAATTTCGTGATTGCAAAAGACAGAATGGATCACCATCGAACCCTCTGCCAAGGTCCAACCAAGTTCACTGCACGCATTCTTCTCATTATAATAAAGGAAAGCGAATCCCGAGGCTTACGTCACCTGTCATTTGCATATGAGGGAGCGGTCTTATTTAACCGCCTTCTTCGACGTGCCGCTGACACCAACACCACAGCTGTGATACTTTGACCTCCTCCCAAATAAAAAAGACATTAGATGACCCTTAAACAAATAAATATAAAACTGCTTTTGGAAGATAAAAACGCCTCCAACATCTGAATTGTCATGGAAAATCCAACTAATCTGCTTCTGTTCCAAAATTAGACACAAAACTTAAAAAAACCCCTATATTTTATGATGATAAGAAAAAGTTACTTTTCTGCCATTCATAAATAATTGCTATTAAATTATTTTTGAAAAAAAAATCAGGCCACAGGTACTAAATCCTTGGTCCGCTTATGGAAAATCCTCTTAAGAGAACCAGGCATGAAAAAAGGTCCATGGAAGCAAATTTGTGGTATTTGATGGGGAACAGGATAAAAGTCCTCTCTTCACCAAATTTAGCATTTTTCCTATTGAGTCCCGCTGGATGACATTGTGGGTCAAACAAATTCTGCAGTTTTTGATAAAGAGAAAAAGCATAGAAGAAAAAAGTCTTTGCTTATGATTGTGCTGTAGTTAGCAACTTTCTCGAATCATTTTTGACGAGTTTGCATGATGGATCGGAAGCCATAAATCAGCTTCAATCAGGATTCGGACACACGGAATTACGGGTGCGAGAGGGAGGGAGGCGGGGTGTTAGCCACTGAGCGACAATGGATTTAAAGGAAAATAACTCTGAACAAACTAGCATGCTGTTCATCGGAGTCTTAACATAGGTCAAATTTCGTTGCCTTTTAGTCCATCGGCCACGATTAGCACGTGGTTTCGTCGATTCGAAAACCGGTGGATGCTGATTTTTTTTATATCTTTTTGCAAAGCCCCCTATTATGCATTAATGAATAATATATATATATATATATATATATATATATATATATATATATATATATATAATATTGAGGATAAATCCTAGAGCCACGAGAAACGGATGCAGCATCTTTTAATTTTTCACAACGTTTCGAAAACTACAAGTTTTCATCTTCAGGCTAGAATAAGTTTACAAAGTTAATACACATGAAGAAAACTTGAAAAGGCCAACAAGACATTATTTTAAAGAGTGGCAAATTATAAAATATCAGTAAAATGTACTATAAGTTAAATTTTTTGTTATTAAATATGACTTGGCAACAGTTAAATTTGTTTTAAAACTGACTCAAAAATTAGTTAATAAATTTAAGGTTTATTGCAGAAATAAATTAAAAACTATAAGAGAAATTGACCTGGCATTATTTAAACGTTGTTTTTAATTTTGTAAAGACTGTAAGAGTTAAAAACAATTAATATAAAAACGGTAAATTTGGGTACCTACTAAAGTGGATCCATGCTAGAGAGTGAATGGTGGGTTTAACAAGGGGCTAGTATTTATAGGTTACAGTGATGCTTGGTTTGTTAAAAAGCAAACCAACTAACAAACTGTAGTTAAAATTAGTTAATTAATAATGATATTGAACTTAAATCTTCATTGAGTGTAGGTTTGTAGTGTTTTATATATAAAGATTAGAGGGTTCTA